>OOFE01047156.1:0-18054 GCA_900323365.1 Monocentris japonica
CTCAGCAGTTGCTTGATTGTGGTATTCTGGACAAACCAACATTCAACCAGCTAGTGAAAGAGGAGAAAACTGTCCCAGAGGTGTCTGTGGAAAAAAAGGTCAGTCTGAAGGGGACTGGGCCCATTGCTGGGGTGGTATCTGGACGTCAAGGCAAAATGTCCTTTACAGAAGCCAAGAAACAGCTTCTCCTGCTCCCAGATAGTGCAGATCTGCTGCTGGATGCCCAGGCTGCCACAGGCCACATCATTGACCCCAGAACTAATCAAAAGCTGACTGTAGAGGAGGCATGTGCCAAAGGGTTGGTGAATAGGGAGGATAGAGAGAGATTGTTAGCAGCTGAGGCAGCTGCAGTGGGATACCAGGATGCTAGCACAGGCAAGCCTCTCTCAGTGTTTAGGGCCATGGAGAAGGGAGTAATTGACAGGAAGACAGGTGTTCGCCTGCTTCAGGCCCAGGAGTCTGTGGGGGGCATTCTAGATCCCATTCTCAGTGTGTTCCTTCCCAAAGACACAGCCATCAAGTGTGATCTAATTGATGAGGATATGTGCCGTGCTCTGGATCAGAGGCCTGAGCTATACCTGGACCCAGAAACTGAGCAGGGTGTCAGTTATTTGTCATTGAAGAGGAGATGTAAGATAGAGCCCCACACAGGCCTTCTGCTTCTTCCTGTCCCTGAGAAACTAGACCCCTCCAAACTGGTCTTTGATGGTGTTCGAAAGCCAGTCACAGCTCAGCAGTTGCTTGATTGTGGTATTCTGGACAAAACAACATTCAACCAGCTAGTGAAAGAGGAGAAAACTGTCCCAGAGGTGTTTGTGGACAAAAAGGTCAGTCTGAAGGGGACTGGGCCCATTGCTGGGGTGGTAGTTGGACGTCAAGGCAAAATGTCCTTGGCAGAAGCCAAGAAACAGATTCTCCTGCCCCCTGATATTGCAGATCTGCTACTGGATGCTCAGGCTGCCACAGGCCACATCATTGACCCCAGAACTAATCAAAAGCTGACAGTAGAGGAGGCATGTGCCAGAGGGTTGGTGGAATGGGAGGATAGAGATAGATTGTTAGCAGCAGAAGCTGCTGCTGTGGGCTATGAGGATCCTAGTACAGGGAAGCCTCTCTCAGTGTTTGAGGCCATGAAGAAGGGAGTAATTGAAAGGAAGACAGGTCTACGCCTGCTCCAGGCCCAGGAGTCTTTGGGGGGCTTCTTAGATCCCATCCTTAGTGTGTTCCTTCCCAAAGACACAGCCATCAAGCGTGATCTTATTGATGAGGACATGTACCGTGCTCTGAATCAGAGGCCTGAGCTATACCTGGACCCAGAAACGGAGCAGGGTGTCAGTTATTTGTCATTGAAGGGGAGATGTAAGATAGAGCCTCACACAGGCCTTCTGCTTCTTCCTGTCCCTGAGAAACTAGACCCCTCCAAACTGGTCTTTGATGGTGTTCGAAAGCCAGTCACAGCTCAGCAGTTGCTTGATTGTGGCGTTCTGGACAAGGAAACATTCAACCAGCTAGTGAAAGGGGAGAAAACTGTCCCAGAGGTATCTGCAGACATGAAGGTCAGTTTGAAGGGGACAGGATCAATTGCTGGGGTAGCAGCTGGACCTCTAGGGAAAATGTCCTTCAGTGAGGCCAAGAAAGAGAAAATTATGTCTTCTAACATTGCTGACCTACTCGTGCATGCTCAGGCTGCTACAGGCCTTATTATTGATCCCAGAACTAATCAAAAGTTGACAGTAGATGAGGCATTTGCCAGAGGAATGGTGAATAAAGAGGATAAAGAGAAGTTGTTGGCAGCTGAGGCTGCTGCTGTGGGTTACAGGGACCCTAGCACAGCCAAGCTCCTGTCAGCAGGCCAGGCCATGAGGAAGGGATTAATTGACATAGATACAGCTCTACGTGTGCTTCAGGCTCAAGAATCTGTGGGGGGCATTTTGGATCCTGTTCTCAGTGTGTTCTTACCCAGAGACATAGCTATGGATCGAGATCTGATAGATGAAGACTTGTACCAGGCCCTGAATCGATGTCCTGAGTGTTACCTCGACCCAGACACCCAACAAGTAACTAGCTATGTGTCTCTAAAGAAAAAATGCAAGGCAGATCCCAGCACAGGCCTGTTGCTTCTCCCTGCACCAGAAAAGCCATTGACTGTCCAGGGGCTCAGGGACCAGGTGTCTGTCGTAGACCTGGTGGACGCCAACCTTCTAGAGCGTTCTGATGTGGACCAACTGAGAGAGGGTAAATTGACCAGCCAGGACATTGAATATCGCCTGCGCTCCTATCTGAGGGGTTCCACCTGCATTGCAGGGGTCTATGATGAGGCCAGTGATAAGATCATAACCATCTATCAGGCCATGAAAGAGGGACTCTTGCGGCCTGGGACCACTATGGAACTACTTGAGGCCCAGGCTGCCTCAGGCTTTATAGTTGATCCTGTCAGCAACCTTTACCTGACTGTCAATGATGCCTACAAAAAAGGACTGTTTGGGCCAGAGTTCAAGGACAAGCTACTATCAGCAGAGAGTGCTGTAACTGGTTACAAACTGCCTGGCACAGACAAGATTATCTCCCTCTTCCAAGCCATAGAGAAGGGTCTAGTGGAGAAGGGTCACGGCATCCGTCTTCTAGAGGCCCAGATTGCCAGCGGTGGCATAATTGATCCGAAGCAGAGCCACCGTATTGAGGTGGAAATGGCTTACAAGAGGGGTTACTTTGATGAGGAGATGAACCAGATCCTGACTGTTGGAGATGTAACTAAGGGTTTGTTCGATCCCAACACACAGGAAAACCTGACCTATCTGGAACTTAAGAAACGTTGTATCACCGATAAGAAGACTGGCCTTATTCTATTGCCCATCATAGGCAAAAAGAAGCAACAGCAGTCCACTCAGAAGAACACTCTGAGAAAGAGGAGAGTGGTAATTGTTGACCCAGATACAAATAAAGAGATGACAGTACGTGAAGCATATGACAAGGGGCTTATTGACTTTGAAACCTTTCTGGAGCTGTCAGAGCAGGAATGTGAGTGGGAAGAGATCACCATCACTGCTCCAGATGGATCTTCACGGTTAGTTATCATTGACAGGAAGACTGGAAAAAAGTATGACATCAGTGAGCTAATGGAACAGGGGGTTATTGGACAATCAATTTTTGACCAATACCGCTCCCAGAGCATCACTCTTTCTCAGTTTGCAGATATCATCACCAACAAGACCAAACCTGAGTCATCATCATCATCATCATCATCAACTACAAGAACCTCAGCAGCCACAGCTTCATCATCTATGACATCATCATCAGTCTCATCAACACCTTCATCACCCACTTTCTCCAAGCTGACCACATCAAAAACTACCACAGTCATGGAGCACAGCACTGCTATCAGCAGTAGAGCACAAACCTCACCTGATACCCTGAAACACATGTCCAGTGTTTCTATTACCCTGACCCCCCCTGCTGAAACAGTGGCTGAACAGGATCCTGTGGGTGCCATCTTTGACACAGACACCCTAGAGAAGATATCCATTTCAGAGGCTCTAAATCGTGGTCTGGTGGATTCCATTACTGCCCAGAGACTACTGGAGGCCCAGGCTTGCACTGGAGGTATTATTAACCCCATTAATGGCCATAGGCTTGGCATCCAGGAGGCCTCCCGCCAGGGCATAATTAGTGAAGACATGGCCACTAGGCTCAAGCCTGCCCAAAAAGCCTACATCGGTTTTGAGGATGTAAAAACCAGGAAGAAGATGTCTGCTGCTGAGGCCATGAAGGAGAAATGGCTGCCATATGAGGCAAGCCAGAGATTCATGGAGTTCCAGTTTGTGACAGGGGGGCTTTATGACCCAGAGCTAGGCTGTAGGAGGACCACAGAAGATGCTCTGAAAATGGGCTGGCTGGATGGGAGAGCGGCCCAGAAGCTCCAAGACACCAGACACCACACAAAGAACCTAACATGTCCCAAGAGCAAACTTAAGATCTCCTACAAGGAGGCTATGGATAATTGTCTGGTGGAGGAAAACACTGGTGTGAAAATGCTCCAGGCATCATCCATGTCCTCCAGAGGTATCAGCAGTCCCTACAATGTCTCCTCTGCCCCAGGATCCACCACAGGCTCTAGGAGTGGCTCACGGTTGGGCTCCCGCAGGAGCAGTGTGGACCTAGGCTCTCCCTCGTCCTCAGTCACCACCCGCTACAGTAGTACCAGCTACACCTCCGTCTCCTCCAGATCCACCTGCTGATGTCTTACAAATCAAATAAGGAAAGGTCTTGCTCTTGCCTAGCAAAAATCATTTTAGTCCTACTGGATCTTTGTCAGAGTATATCAAAGTTCTGAAAAGAATGAGTGTGTTTTGTATTAGGATAAATTTACATGGTTAATGTCTTAAACTCCTTGTATTGTTTTGGGTTTTAGCTTCAGTGTTGCTATACAAATAAAAAAATTGTTCAAAGTTATCTTTAAAAGTAAAGTCCTGAAGATATTTTGTGTGAAAATTAAACAAATATGAATGACAACCATTCTGGGGTGTCTGAATTGAATGCAGAGTGTATTTTTAAAATAATTGACTCTTAAACTAGGCCTAGAAATTGTTGCCACCTGTTTGCTTACATACATGTATTTCAAATGTATTTTCCAGAATCATCATATAAAATAATCTGATTCTTTGCTTTTTGGTAGCATAATGGTGTTAGGTTTACATTCATTTTAAATATAAAGAAGCTTATGTGCCTATTTTGTGCAGTGAGGGATGTAAGGTGGGGTCATTTCTATTGCCGATAATTGCCTTAATTGTAGTTTTGTATTGTTAGAAAATGAATCTGTTGTTAACCATTTGGTTCATATAGTTGAGTGCTTGCAGTTTTGTAATGATTTCTTCATCTCAAAATAAAGGCTAATCTTTAAGTGATTGGGTCATTTGAATTCATGTATTCATGATCACTTATAGTACAAACAACACTTTTGATAGTTAAATGTAAGATATGATTAATATGGATGTTTCTCAGTTTGTAGCTTGCTGTGTTAAAGGGCCATTTCACCAAAAGACAAAATTGATTTAATAGGTGAATACACATACAGTACATTCTGGCACTGTTAAGAGTCTTGTGTATAGACATTTAAATTGTTAATGAGTCTGCATTTGCCTTCAGGGTGATGACATCTGCAGGACCCCTATTCCATGTTGTGTTAAATGGTGCCAATGAAAATGTAAAAATGTTTCACAGTAGGATACTATTGGGCAAATACTGTTTCAAGTTTGTCAAATCAAAAAAAAATATTACAATCAAATATCGAACTAGAAAAGGTTAAATTTCCTCAAGAAAATGTGCGTGCTTGCTTCAGCTTGAAAATGTTTAAAAAGTTGAATTAATCAGAAAGATAATGTGTTAAGAAGTAGTAGTAGCAGAAGTAGTAGTAGCAGCAGTAGTATGAGTAGCAGAAGGAGCAGTATTAGTAGTAGTAGTAGCAGCAGTAGTGTAAGTAGCAGTACTATCAGTAGAAGCAGTATTACTACTAGCAGTATTAGTAGTTGTATCAGCTGTACTATATATCAACATTGCACACCAGAGATACAGTGGGGTCCAAGAGTCCACTACCAAGAACTACCAAGAATTAATACACATTTGTAGTCAAATGATATTTCTCAAATAAGATTACATAATTTTCAAAAATAATTTAATAATTCAATACATTTTTCAACGGACATCCTTTTTCAAAGATAAAGCACAAGCAATAGAGCCATCCTGGTGGCTCAGTGGTCTAAGGCACATACCACATAACCATGACATCCTGGGTTCAAATCCAGCCCAGGACCCATATCACATGTCATCCCCTCTCTCTCACCCAATCCCTCCTGTCTCTACCCTGACGGTCAAATAAAGGCAAAATGCCAAAAAAAAAAAAGCACTAGTAGGAAAGGAACTTTATTTGTCACATGCAGTGAAATGCTTTTTTCGCATACCCCTGACTAGATATATACACACACACAACCTATAACACCACACACATAGTAGTAGTGACAATAATGCATAGAGAACCATATTAATTTAATCAATATCTGGTATTAGTTGTTAAAAGACCAAAACAATTCACACAGTATATTAGGAGCATACTTGTGTTAATATTTGAATTAAATATATGGTGTAACAACAATTTGAGAAAACCTCACCAAATGGTGTGCAAACAACATATTCAGATGTATTTCAATTTCATACAAGCATTTATCAAAGACCTAAAAAATTTGATTTGCATCAGTTCTAAATAATGTCTTATTGAATAGGAAGTAACAACTGAGTAAACAAATTTAATTAGTTTTTGTTAAATCATAAAAACAAACAGTTCTTGGTAGTGGCCTCAGATTTTTGGACCCCACTGTATATGCCACAGAAATGGAAGTCATACTGTATTACAAAGATGTAGTAATTTATTTCTCAATTAATAAAACAGAATATTAAAATAGAAAACACAACTTGTTATAATACACATGTCTGCATGTCTATGGCAGCCCATAGAAGCGATTGGTCGCTTTTTCTGAAACTCGGCACAGTGATAGAGCACTATATCTACTACTCAATTTGGTGACCCCATGACCTTTCCTCTAGCATCAGGCCAAACTTTCACATTTCGAACATTCACATTTCAGTCAAACAACACACGTATTGATAATAAAATGTTATAATAAATAATACAATGTACATGCAGATATTATTTTGGCATCAAGGCTCTGTTGCGTCGGCCGCTGTGCAATGAAATTAAGATAGCCTGAGCCAAGTGTTGTGGAAATTTGGTCAAGGATGATCAATTACCACGTAGACTTGCTATTGCAGGAGTGAAGTTTATTCATGCAGCATGTAGAGAAAACAACACAGTACAAGACAGTGCCAGGCTTTTCTCTGCCTCTCTTAGGGAGAGGGTAGACTATATACACAGTGCAGGAATGTTAAGGTTTTGGACTGGTCTCGTCCCAAGATGAAAGTCAGCAACCTTTTAATAAGCAACAGTTTTAATATCATGAGATAATTAGTGGTTATCTATAAGGAGTAGAGGAGTAGAGTGCAGCTGTAGTTCAGCTGCTGGTCACAGTAACCTTGCTAAAGGTGTAGAGTTTAGCTGCAGGTCTCATTAGTTACACTATGTTCAAAGGAAATTTACTTCTACACAAGTAAGGCAGGGATGAATCGATAGCATTCCCCCAAAACCGCAACAGCAGAGCGGGACACCACTAAACTATGTGTACCGGTGGGAGCACCCACCATACAACCAAGCCGATATCCCATTTTACCTCTCTCGAAATGAGATGCCGTGATGAAATGCAAAGCTATTGCACTTCTGGATCTGACTTGATCATTCTAGCCTTATGTGAGACCTTCTATGTGCATAGCCAGGCACCAGCCACTGTGTGGCCATTTCTTAGTTGGCACAGATGATAAGCCAATAACAAGGAATGTACTGTCTACATGAAGAAAACTATGTGCATAGTGGAACACCCACTATTTCCATGACGTGCCCAAAACTGATAATGTGAATACGGAGCCACTACATCAAGGCCAATCCAGTATGTAGCCAGCAGTTCACCTGATATGCAGCAGTAACAACAAATTGCAAGCATCTCAGCATATTAGCAAAGCATATAAAATCATTGGAGCACATTGTTGTCTGAGCCTAAAGGACTGTTTGCATAGAGTATAGTGGATACTTGCTGAAGCAAGCACGCTAATAAGTAAAGACTAGTGATATTCTTTTTTGGAAAACCAAACACCTAGACAAAATAGATTAGAAATATGCCTGTGTGAGTTTTAATGCAATAATTAAACAATATTTATAATAGTTATAATAATAATATGATTTGATAGATCTGTGTAAGATCTATCAAATGTATTATAATTATTCTCTCACTGTAAAGCGTTTGCAAAAATGTATAAAGTGTTTAAGTAACGATGCAGTCTAAAATGTTGTATTCACCTATTTTCTATTTAGGCTAAATTGCCAAAATAAATGTCATCATTTCATATCTTGTTTCATTGACTTGTTTTAGGTTTCAGTTAGAGGTTATAAACTTCAAAAACATAGTCAGTTCTACCTTTCATCCAAACAACTCCGATATCAGCTGACAGTGACTTCTATACAGTGCTGTGAAAAAGTATTTGCCTCCTTCCTGATTTCCTCGATTATTGCATATTTTTGACACTGAATGTTTTCAGATATTCAATCAAAATCTAATAATAGATAAAAGGAACCTGAGTGAGCAACACAAAAAAAATTCTATTTATTTCATTTATTTAATGAACAAAGTTTTCCAACACCCATTGCCCCTGTGTGAAAAAGTAATTGCCCCCTTACACTCAATAACACTGGTTGCACCACCTTTAGCTGCAATAACTGCAACCTAAGGCTTCCTGTAGTTCATGGTCAGTCTTTCACACCACTGTGGAGGAATTTTAGCCCACTCTTCCAAGCAGAATTCAGCCATTTGTTTTCAGCCATTCTGATGTAGACTTGCTTGTGTGTTTTGGATCATTGTCTTACTGCATAACCCAACAGCACTTCAGCTGCAGCTCACGGACAGATGACCTGACATTCTCCTTTAGAAGTCTCTGATACAGAGCAGAATTCATGGTTCCTTCAATGATGGCAAGTTGTCCAGGCCCTGAGGCAGCACAGCATCCCCAAACCATCATACTACCACCACCATGTTTGACTGTTAGTATGAGGTTCATACTGTGGTCTGCTGTATTTGCTTTTCACCAGACATAACAGGACCCATGTCATCCAAAAAGCTCCACTTTTGTCTCATCTGTCCATAGAACAGTGTTCCAGGAGTCTTGGGGATCATCCAGGTACTTCTTGGCATGAGACTTGAGATGAGCTTGAGATGAGCTTGAGATGAGCGTTCCTGTTTTTCTTGGAGAGTAGTGGTTTCCACCTTGCTTCTCTCCCATGAATCCCATATTGCCCAGTCGCTTTCTGATTGTGGAGTCATGAACACTGACCTTAGCTGAGGCAAGAGAAGCCTGCAGTTCTTTGGATGCTGTTCTAGGATTCTTTGTGACCTCCTGAATGATTTTACACTGAAATTTTGGCAGGGCCCCACTCCTTGGAAGATTCACTACTGTTTCAAATTTTCTCCATTTGGAGATTATGGCTCTCACTGTAGCTCGGTGGAGCCCCAGAGCCTTAGAAATGTCTTTGTAACCCTTTCCAGACTGATAGATAGCAACAACTTTTCCTCTGATTTCTTCAGGAATTTCCTTTGATCATGGCATGATGTGCCTCTAGGCCACCTTTGTGCTGGCAACTTCAATCTGACAGTAAGGGTCAAAATAAGTATGTTTTTTATTAAAATTAATTATTCTATTATTTATTATTGACATTGGGCAGAGTTGGCTATAATAAAGCCTGTGTTTAATCAGCTGACTGAATTGTGCCTTTAATTGGGTTGACTTTAGGAGGGGGCAAAAACTTTTTGACAAGAGAGGATTGCGTTTTGATTACCTTGAACATCACACAAATGAAAGAAGCATCAAACGTAGGTGTCATTTACTTCTATCAGACTCACCTTAAATACGACTTTGACCAAATTAAATGTAAAAATATGCAAAAATGGCGAAAATGGATGGACTTGGCTGAGGAACTTTGGTTAAATATTTGTACAATGCCGAGATGTGCCCTCCCTCTTATGTTCTGGATGCATTTTCTCTGTGCTTACAGTTTATGGTAATAATTAACGTTTTACTGTGCAAAGTCAAATCCACACAGTTGCATCAATTTAAGTAGTGATCATAGTTCATATAGGTTTTGCGTTGCATTGTTTTAAGGAAACCATTTTATAGCAAAATCTGTGGGTTTACAGATCATTTCATTCATGTTCTACTTTCGGAAATGTTGCTAGTGTTTGGCAATCTATTTCATGATGATCAACGTCAGTATTTATTCAATGTTCTTAGTCAATGTTTTCAGAAAATATTATTTTACAAATAGTGGCTGAAAGATCGCATTTGAGCAATCGTTCTGCAAATTTTGCCTTCAAAATAAAAGCGTACAATTGTATTCTTTGTATATTCAGTGTATGGCAGCCATATGAACAGTACATGGCAAGCACAGGGCATTCAGGCGTGGCATATTCTAGATGACTTGATACCAGGTAATATTGATACCAGGCAATATAATATGATACCCATTCTGTAGACTTTAGGAACAGAGATGTGCCACTGGGATAAAATTAACTTTTTCAAGATAGTACACATGCTTGTCTGGTATGTATTTTGTGATTAGGTGTCTGTGTATTTTTGCAGCCCTATATATGTGGCACCTTCTTCAATATATTCTACACGTATTCGTCAATAATGTTCTTATTTTGAAGGTTAAGACCGGAAGTCATTTTTGTTATTAGGGTGACTTGATACTGGTAGTATTTTGCACAGCATTAGCTAGCTAGCCAAATGTCACACATTCAAATATATATACATATATATTTCCGCTCTGACGTTAGTTAACTTTACTATTCCCATGATGGCGTCCAGCTGAGTGTCTCTGCTTAGTGGTTGGTACTGCAGAGTTGAAGTTTACAGAAAGAAGACTGGGTAGTTAGTCGAGTTAGCCCCTGCCCCTGTAACGTTAGCTAACGTTAGCCTGCTGGCTGAGTTGAAGCCTCCAGCCCAGATGTAAACAAGGCTACAGACAGCGACTACAAACTGGAAACCTCGTGAATCCCACCAGTGCAAGGTAGGAGCCTTTATAGTTAGCTAGTCATTCAATAAAATATATTTACCTCCACTCAGCAAACATAAGTGTCATCCTCGCCTGTCAGCGCAATTTATTTTACTAACGTTAATTAAATCTATTATCACGTTGCCACAGCCCAATTTTGAAAGAGTTTTCTTTCCCGATGCTAATACTTTTAATGTATGGCATTACTCTATACACATCAACTGGTCTCAAAACTAGATATAAGATACAATACTTGCAATGTTTTGCACTCTCACTGACAAGGTAAATGTAATATGAACATACTGAAGATTTTTGGTACCGTTGACCAGTGTCTGTGTCCAGGTGAAGGTATGGCTGACGACCCCCAGAGAAATTTCCGCTCTGCTTATTATGAGAAGGTGGGCTTCCGAGGAGTGGAGGAGAAGAAATCACTGGAGATACTGCTTAAGGACAACCCTCTGGGTATGTAACAGTTATTATTTACCAATACACAGGTGAGCACTTGTGTATAAACATGCTGGAGGAAATGGATTTGGTACCAGTATGTTATTGGGATTGTTAAGCGGGCACATCCCATCACGGATGTCTTGTTGAATTAAGCCCATGATTCATCCAGCATCGCAAAACCACCCCAGACACAGTTTAGAACTGCTCTCACCTATATTACACTTAAACTATGCTATACTGTTACCATATCAATACACAGCCAGCCACATTAATATAAATGAACATCTAGGTATACACTTGGCCACTTTATTAAGTACTCCTGCTCGCTGCGCTAATAGCCTGCAACTCAATATATAAAAGCTTGCAGACATGGTGAAGTGGTTTAGTTTTTTGTTCGTCTAAATCAGACTTGGTAGTCCAGCATCTGAGAAACAGCTGCCCTCCTGGGATTTTCACGCACTACAGTCTCAGTCTCTAGAGTTTACAGAGCATGGTGCGATAAACAAAAAACATCCAGTAAGCGTCAGTTCGGTGGCCAAAAATGGGCGGACTTGTTCAAGCTAACAGGCCACAAATGCTCAAGTAACAGCTCTTTACAACAGTGGTGTGCAGAAGAGCACCTTGTTGAATCTATGCTGCGAATAATTCAGGCTGTTCTGGAGGCAAAAGGGGATCCTACCCAGTACTAGATGGGTTATCTAATAAAGTGTATAGGCACACGTTATATATATCATTGATTTGTCTTTTTGTTGAAGTAATTCAATTCTTGTTCTGTAACTAACTGTTTTTCTCTATTGAAAGATGTAGAGAAGCTGAGTACCTTCAGTCAGAGGTTCCCCCTCCCCTCCATGTACAGGATCCATGTGTGGAAGGTACTGCTGGGTAAGACAATATTTTTTTTATTGAAAAGAAGTAGATGACAAGCACACAATATGACTGTCAGAGAGATTTTCTCACTGTCAGAGAGAGTGTATGGTGGTCAGCAGGGACAAAGCTTGAGAACAGACAAAGACCAAAGACTGTATATAACTGAGGCATTCGGATTTTATCATCTCAAAAAGTTACCGGCCAGTATAGTGGTGATGCTTATTGATTTATCTGCTGAAGATACATTTTACCAGCATTTGGCGCTGTGTGGGTGTTCATATCGGACATTGCCACTAACCATGCAGACCATATCTCAACAATATTTTCCCAACACAGGCTAATCTGACAGCCCTGGTGTTAAAGTACACCTCTCACCCTCACTGATCTGTAACTCCATAAACATGCTGTTGAAATAGACTCCATGTAGACTCCAGGGCCACAGAGCTGCCTTTCTGCATCCCATTTCACAATACTGTATGTCAGTGGGTGGTCTTGATATAATGGCCTGGGTAGGCTTTTTGACGTGATCGGTTTTGTTAATTGTATTTGTTGAAAACCCTGCTCGCCATGATGCATGCCCTGCATATATTCCCTGAGTCCTGCCTTTCTCTTTCTGTAGGAATCCTTTCACCCCACAGTGACTCTCATGCTCTGGTGGGAGGCTACAGGAAGGAGCAGTACCAGGATATTCTGGAGGCCCTGGAGGTGATGAGGTTCATCAACTCCTCCACACCCACCACCCAGATCTACCTGCGCATGTTCCAGCTGGAGAGCCAGGTGCTCCCACGGTGCTCTGAGACCTCACCCCCGGTAAGGAGAAGGAAATGTCTACTGTCTGGCAACGTGAATTTAACAACTTACCCACTGAACTGTATTTGGAACATACTGTAGCTTGATGAAGCCTCTGTGATTAATGGAGATAGTCCACTGATGTGAGAGTGAAGTGAATGCCAAGCTTTTGATTATCAGTGCAAAATTACAGAAGCCTAGAGTCTGAGTGGAGAAGTTAAAACATCATTTACAACCATGTACCACAAAAACAGTCCATTACATTTTCACTCCCACATCAGTCAGTAACTAATTACATACGTTGGGACTATAATTAAATGGGCATAGGCTTACTTTTGGAGTTGGGGATGCACCTAAATCAACCTAAATAGGCTTGAAGGAATAATCAGTGGTTTGCAATGTTGTTCTTAGTGAGAAATTGAAAGATAATTTCTCTTGTTTACACTGTATAAGCATTTGCCTTATGAATGAGTCATCATGATCTGAGCCTTGTGGATGCTTTACACAAATAATATCCATCTACTAAGTATTTTGGACGGCTACAGTACTGTGATGCTGTGACAGGGTTTTCCCAGGTCTGTTCTGGTATTTTTGCGATAGATGCCACCCTCACCACTCTTTACATGTTTGATAATGGTTAAATTGTTTGTTTCCACTGCTCTCTGGTGTTGCAGTACATGATATCGGTGTGTGTTTTGTGGCTTCAGGATGAGGAAGACGAGGACTTCCTGTCCATCAGCCGAGCCATGGAGGAAATCGTAGATGACCCCATAGACTGCTATTGGCTGATCAAGTGCTTTGTCAATCAGTTCCACACCAAGTTTGGAGACTCTATACCCCATCTGGTGAGTACTAAATTTAAGGGTATGTGTAACTGCCATGTGTATGGGGAAAGCTCAAACTTGTTTGCGTGACATACTTTTAAAGCATAGTAGATCAGTATCTCTATTGAATGGAAATCTTGTATGTTCAAGTCACTTGACAGTGGAGTTACAATCACGTCTCAGAGTAAGCCTTTATTGTTCCTCACCACTGGCACTGTCTGGTCTGTATTTGTGCAGCCCAAGAGTCTGGAGCACTATCTGAGCCAGGAGGAGCCTCGACTCCTGAACCATCTGAAGAATACCGGTGCCTTGGCACAGCTGCCCTACAGCCTCTGGTTCAGACGCTGCTTTGCTGGCTGCTTGCCTGAATCCAGCCTGCAGCGGTTAGTCTACTGCTAACTGGAGAAACCTGGTCACCATACTTACACAGAGCCGACTTACAATAGTGATCTTTAAAACATTTTCTCAGGGGATCCAGATTTTTATAAGTGAAGTGAAGGCTTTTCTCACCAGATTTACCCTGGATTTACACTTCTGACTTACTAGACTAAAACATTTAGTCAGCCTACCTCACATAGTAGGGATGTGGGTATGTTTTAGTTAAAAACCTGGCCAACTTTTGAAATCAATTTCTCCAGAAATATTTTGGTACCTGATGTTTTCTAAAATTGACCCACATTCTGAAAACCACCAACATGCATACATCATGAAGTCACACACAAATGATTATACAAGCATGCACACTCATCTGAGTGTAGAAATAAAATGCTTTTGAGTCCTTTCATATTCTGTTGACGAAGAACTTTGTGGTCTCTTGCCACTGACTTCTTTAGTTGATTCCTTTCTGGTTTGGTCAGGGTGTGGGACAAGGTGATCAGCGGCTCCTGTAAGATCCTGGTTTTTGTTGCCCTGGAGATTCTGCTCACCTACAAGATCATATTGATGGGTATCAACTGGCCAGAGGGTACGGCGAAGTTTCTGTGCAATGTGAGTGAATAACTGCACAGCATTGTTGTGTTATTGTCCACTAACACAGAAATGTGTTTTATTGTTTTTTTTAAACGTTTCCTAGTTTAAATTCATTACTTGCTCCTTCTTTTCCCATCCAGATACCGCAGGAGAACACCGATGCCATTGTCACCAAAGCCATTGACCTGTGGCACAAATACTGTGGCACACTGATGTATGCTGTATAGCCATGTGGACTCCAGACACATCTCTATGCCCAGGATGGGCATAGACTTACCCCTCACTCCACGAAGTGAGAACCTATGAGACTATGGCAGACAGCATCCATGGGGCTTTGACCCTGAATGACTGAACTGAAAACTCATCGGGGTTACCATAGACAGGCCTGTGACTTGGGAGGCACTTTAACATATTGACAACAGACAGCTTTACCCAAAGAGAATGTCATATTGGGAAACTGACTTAAGGGGGCATGTCTGAATAAAGATAATGGTTAAAGAGCAGATTTGGATGCTCAAGCTTATTAATGTGGCATATAATCTATGAATGTCAGGGCAATACCTGTTTGGAAAGGCAGGTAAGCATAAACTGTGTACTTTTGTTTTTTTTAATAAGTTTCCTTCTTTAAGAAACTGCATACATCATAGACTTACAATAAATTAACAATCACATGCAGTTTTTCCGCTTTACAAAAAACATTTTAAAAGTGTCACTTTGTTCCTTTGTTATGTACATATCTTATAATTCTGACAGAATGACATACGTTTTGTCAACATTTGAAAAGTACAAGTGACAGTAACATTACTGACACTTGTACACAAGCACACACGCTCACAATCATGACACACAACAGAACTAGTTCTCAAAATAACATGGTCAAAACTGTCAATTAAGTAACTGAATGCACTGTAAACAATATTTGAATGAAAGGTGGCAAGGTTTACATATTATTTTGTGCTGCCAAAAGTTTGTTTCAATGTACAAACTATGAAGTACAAAAAAACAGTCCATTTACTCATCAACTCATTCAGCAGAGAGTTCAGCAACAATAAACTGTGTCTACAGATAACATACTGTATCAAATGCAACAATTTAATTTGGCAATTTTTTTTAATCCCTGGAAACAATACTGTAGGCACAGTGACACAGTGGGTTACAGAACTCTCAGCAGCAGTTATTCTGGGATGCATTCAAGATTACAACGGCCACAGCAAGTCAAGTTGCTTTGGTTAAGAATGGGTAGTTAAACTGTCTAAAATGGCTCTAGTGTTTGAGCTCTTGAATGCAGCTCATAAACAGATGGAGAAAAAAAAGAAAATCTGAAATTATTGCTTGTTGATCGTTGTGTATGGATTACAAAGCAGTAGAAAGCATTTTGGATTGATTAGGATCTTTTCTTATGATATTTTGGCTTTAGATACAGCTGCCTTCAACTGCAGGAGCTGTTGGAAATATTTTCTTCTTTATATTTTCTTAACCCCTTGTACAACGAGAGAAATGATCCAAGAGACATAATCTGTGGAAAAAAATTGGAATGTGCCCAACGCAAACATGTCCCCAAGGAAAGATAAGTAATTGAGAAAGGGGAGTAAAACCATGGTGAAAGGCAAGAAAATAACCCCCCGTGTAAAGAATTCCCATCCTCTCTGTCATTCCAATCCCCATTTCCCACATTGTAATTGGCACAGATACTGTGTTTAAAAAGGAAAAAAAGAGAAACATTTAGAAAAGCTCTGTTCAGAGTGCCGTCTAAAACAAAAGTGCAGCAAAGTAAACATATCACGACCTCTTCATCATTAAAAAAATGACAATAAGAGGCTGTTGAAAAATAAGAAGTCTGTAAAATCTCCACTGAGGGGAGACGCAAGCCAAGAGTTTAATCCATCAGTGCCTCTGAAAGTATATGTTCCCATTCCCTGCAGTGGCACAAGCACACAGGGAGATCTGGATAACCACAATGAAAGACTTGATGCCAGTCTATCAGGTCAACGCTGGAAACGATAGCAGTAGTATGGGGGCAGGTAGCAGTCTTAACACTTGAGACTCGTGGAAGTATAAAAGCATGGCCAAGGACCAGTTGAATCATTTTATGGTCTATGAAACCTGCAGGACATGGAGAGAGACAGAGTTACAGCTTTGTCACAAGCCAAAGTAAAGTAATATTTGTGAGTGTGCTAATACCTGGTCAGATGACGACTTGACTCGTGCACCTCCATCTCTGTGCTTTTAAATTCATTCAGCTCCTTCCGTATGGCAGCCTAAATAAGACACAAAGAGCAACATATCAATGTTTATGTGTATATATAGCATGCTTTCATTCTGAGTATGTCAAATATTTGCAATTACGGTTGTGTGTGTGCATTAACCTTATCAGCTGCCGTTAGCCGAGTCCAGGGCTTGTCTGCCCTCCTGTCATAGTCCTGTGCTTCCGCTACCTCTACATAGTCACTGAAGCGAATCAGAATCTTTGCCTCCCTCAGCTCCTCCACTGTGGGCCTCTGGCTCAGCTAGGGGGTGGGAGGGGAAACAGAGGAGGGGTATCAGTCAAATCATCAGATTGCTCAACTAGCTCCACACCAAGCAACACAGCATGCTGAGGACTGTTGGTGCAGAAAAGGACAACTGGTACATAAAGGTTAGCAGATGCAGAGCAGCAGTACCATGAGGATTAGAGGGTCATGCTTGCGTCAGGAATGTTATTGGTTTGTGGGACGTGAATGGGTGTGGCTCTATTGTCGAAGTACCCTTGAGCAAGGCTCGGGGTGGAATAGTTTTAAGTGGTTAGTATATCATAAACGGAGTGTGTGTGTATGTTGTTGATTGATGTTCACTGGGGTAATATATCAACTGTGACTGTCCTCTATCATGTGACAACAGAGATAGACATCACAGAGGTGAACGAGCATGATGTCACAACAGGTAATGTTATAAGGGGGGGGTCACCATAGCTCCAGTGTTCATGTTGCCAGCTGTGCTCATGTACTAACCACCCAAATGTGTACAATGTGTCCCTCGATCAAAGGCTCTCCCTCCATCTCCACCAGTATCTTACCTTTCTTGTTAGGTGTCTCTTGATCTCTCTCTTCTCCTCTTGCTCTTCCAGTTCATTGCGTGCTGGGGTGAGTGAGAGAGAGAGAGATAATGAGTGACAGGTCTAGATCATGATGCATGGTATCTGTTTTTTCTGTCTCTGTTACTGTGTGTGTTTGCTTGTGTGTGACAAGCAAACACAGCAAACTTACGTTTGAGTATGTTCCTCTGTTCCAGTTCCTCTGCTGATGGCCGTTGACTCAACCGCCTGAGAAAACACAACCTATTTCAGTAAAATCTATCTAATAATCTGATGCAATGCTGAATTTGTCTCTTAGGCTTGAGGACCCACTGGGTAAACATGCTGACTGTGCATGTGATTTCATTTTTATGAGGCTTTATTTTCTGACTTTAAAGGCTTTTGACTTT
>OOFE01047157.1:0-16603 GCA_900323365.1 Monocentris japonica
CGCCTGCGTGGTCCCCTAGTCCTATGATGACACTGACTGAGCTGCCGTTTGCTGTGATGCCCCACATCAGATATGGATGTCCCACCATAATAAACTTTTATGCATTATGTATACGCTGCTTGCCCAAACTCGGCATCTATTGGGAGTTTTTCCTTGTCCTCTGTTGAGGGTCCAAGGCTGGGGGATGTTGTGTACTAACCATTTATTGTTTCACATGTTGGGCACTGTGGTGATTGAAAAATGACTGGTGCCACAGCTACAGTGCCCACCAACACTGCCGAAGTGCCCTTGAGCAAGGCACCTAACCCCCAACTGCTCCAGGCGCGCTGTCCGGTAGCTGCTGCCTGCGCTGTCCTTTGACCAGAAAAGTGCATGTGTGTGGGGTGATGTGTGTGTATCTAGTCAGAGGTAGGATGCGAAGAAAGAAATTCACTGCATGTGTACATGTGTTAGTGCCAAATAAAGTTGATTCATCAACCAGTTCTTCTGAAGCCCTTAGAGACTGTAACAGTGATTAAGGGCTTTACAAATAAATGTGATTTGATTTGATTTGATTTAGGGCTTTGTCGAGACCGAGTATCAGCAAGAATTATCGGGTAGTGTGAGGGCATTGCAGGCTAAATCTCAACCCTCCCGTTCGTCTTGCAAGCTAATCGGAGGGGTCCTGATAATATCAGCATCTGTCACTTCTTCTGCATAGCAATAGTGGGTTTCAACAGCGCTCATGCTGATGGGAGTAGGATATAGCAACCAAATATAGAACATGGGAAAATCTCTCAACATGGTTCTAATCCCAGAGTGCCTGCACCAATCTGGTTGCAGTTTCTCACAAATTATGTGTTTGTTTGGTTGGTCTAAACTGATTCCACTCCACTGACTCCTGCATGACCAGTTAGCCACAAGGATGTGACTGAAGGATGGACTAAATCATTTCGTGAAGGTTTCACAGTATATGGGGATTCACTCCATCGTCTCATATCCCGAGAATATCACAGGAGCAATGAATTTTTAATCATGTAAAACTCTACTGTTGGTCTGATTTGAAAAGAGGTGAGCCACATTTGAAGACATGCTTCTTTTGGGATAAATTTAGTCTTGGTTTTAGGGTATGACCTATTATTACAATGCAGGTATATATGCAAGATTTTAAATGGCAATGTATTCAAGAGACATTATCAGGGGAATATGATAATGAATAAAAATGTTCTGCTCTTGTCTCAAAGGGCACTTGTGAGATGTGAGGGAAGGATGAGATGACTGTAGAGGAGAGACAAGGGAAGGGAAGATCAGGGGAACTGTTACAGTACAGTATTTTAGAGCAGACAGTGCATCTGTAGCTGCATGATGCTAAAAGAGGTTAGACCAATAGTCAGGCTGATATTGGCCTTTTATTAAGTATCAGACAGTCAATGTCATTCACCTCTGATATGATGGATATGATGCACTTTGATTGGTTACACATTTATTGCAGAATTGGTCAATACTATACCGGTTGTCTATGGGAAGACCTTAACCTGAGTTGATTCTAATGCAACAATTTAATCAGATTCTACTCAGATAGGTAATACATTTTAGTAGAGGGTTTTAGTGTCCCATGGTCTAAATGCTGTTTCAGAGGCTTTTCCACCCTGACATAAATGTAATCCTGAGGGAAACACACACAAAATATTGGCAAATATCAGCAGTTTCAATATAAAAATATATTATAAAACAGAAATGCCCATGGCAGAAAGCAATCAGCAGGTGGTCATCATACTACAAGATATTAAAAACCAAAGAGGGTTCAAGGTGCTCTGTTCTGAACAAAATGTAAAAGCCTTTATTTCACAACAGTTAAAGGACTACACCAACTTTTTGGGAAATTGGCTCGTACGTTAACTTACCATTTCCATGTTATGATAGTAGAACCACCAAAATCATCTTGTGTCTCTGGTAGATTTCACTGTCCTGTGCACATGCTATCATGTTAGCATACAGCACGTTAAGGGCCCTAGCATTATCTAACATGAGACATTTTAGTCATCCAGAGTTGTTGGTGGTGTGTTTTTCTCATAACATAAAGGATAAGATAACCAAAGGGCCAATTTCCCAAAAAGTCGGTGCGGTCCTTTAATAACTGGCCGATGGTTGCTTCCTGCCTTGACCGTGCACTGACAAAGGCTCTTTCAAGCTAAAACGCGTCGGTCAGTTTTGAACTTATTGAAATTGTATTGATACTTTTGTTCATCACGACACAGTGCCTCAGACCGTCTTTGATTTTTAATGCATTTTAAATAAGTATCGGCCAAACCCTAAAAACCAATCGGTCGAACCGTAATGAGGAATCCTCTCCACACACAACACTTACAATTTAGAGAGGAGTGACATGAGAGGAGGAGTCGATGGGTGTAAAAGGGAATTGCCTTACTATACACATAAATTTCCCCAACGTTTACCTTGTACTGTGGGGAATCTCTTTATTTAACATGACCATTTGATGGAAACACTGTAATTACGCTGTCAAATGAGCCATTGCAGGGGCAATTAAGCTCCTTGTCTGGAATCATATATCGCCAACTGCACTTTTATATGGAAGAACAGTAAGGTGCACACACGTGTACAAATTAGGTGCACATACATGTATTATGCATATGCTCAGCTTTATCTGTTTGAACACACAGATGTTTGCTCTGTGAATGCATATATTTGTGCACGCATACCTATATTTCAGTGCCACGCAGGCCATGTGTGTTTCATTGCTTTAAATAATTCACTAGATGTAGGCGTTGCTGCTCTGCTTTGATTGAACATCCTCTCTATTTCTGCAATGTGACAGTATTTACATGTACAACACAGCAATAAGGGATCAGAACACAAAGGCACGCCACACCAGGAAAAGACACAAAATCAATCTGTCCTGATGAAAGCTGACAAAAAAAACAACACTCCTTTTCATTCCTTTATAAGAAACCTTTGCTCTGTACAAATTCTAATTTCTGCCAAGTCCCCTCTGGGAGGCTTGTGGCTCCTCTCCAATATTTCCGGCTTATTAAATCATAAAATTGAACGTGTTCCCTTTGAAATGATTTGAAATGGAAAGTCACTTTGCCTTACTGATTTACTTTGAATCAGCCGTAATGGAGAACGCCACAGGAAGAGACCGATTAGTCAGACAGAGAGAGTATTGGCCTACGCCTTCTCTCTATGTAAGAGGGTCAGACTTTGATGCTTATTTATTGTTTCTAAGTGATCCAGATCATCGAGCAATGCAATGGGGGGAAAAAAACAACCAAGGTTGCGCAATCATTTAAATAATAATAATCAACAGTTTACATCATCATGTTTTTCAATCTGCCCCTTGTGTGCTTCCAGTCTCTCTGCCCCCAGGTTGAATCTCTTCTCACAGCCGAAACCAGCTTGTAACAAAAGAAATGGGTTTTCATTCTGATTAATGGAAAAGGTAATTGTTAGCTTGGAATGAAAACTGATTGCATCCAATACGTTGTGTTATTTTGCAGATTTTTGCAAGTACCAGTGGCCTCATATAAACATCTAGGCTGTTTATGCCAATGGGAAGCTTCTCTCTCAATGGAAATCTGGCTTAACGTTTACTATGTAACAGTGACAGTGCAAACAAGTGTCCTCTGCCCTCTGTCCTCCTCCTCTTAACCTGCAAACCACTCACAAGACGTGAGGATATAAAAAAAAAGGACGAGAAGCAGAGAGGACATGAAGCAAATAGCTGCAGACATCTGTTCACCATCTGAGAAGAATTTGGCAAAGCTCTTCATATTTCAAAACCAGCTTCTAAATTTAGTTGACTGCATGTCCATTCCTTTCCGTTTATTTCATTACAGCACAATACAATCCAGTTCAACATAATTTATTCAAGGTGCTACATGTAAATCATTACCACACGTGAGACATTAGTATAATTATGGTAAACAAACAAGACCATTGCTGAGAAGATTGGCAGCCTCCACTGGCCACTGTATTTTACATTGTGTGCCACCTGGTCAGATTTGGAGAGAAATCTGCTAGATCACTTTATACACTATATGGCCAAAAGTCAGTGGACACCCCTACTAATTATTGAGTTCAGGTGTTTCAGCCACACCCATTGCTAACAGGTGCATAAAATCCAGCACATAGCCATGAAATCTCCATAGACAAACATTTAGAATTTAGAATGGGTCGTAAAGAGCTCAGTGACTTTAAACGTGGCACTGTCATAGGATGCAACCTTTGCCACAAGTCAGTTTGTGAAATTTCTGCCCTGGTCAACTGTAAGTGCTATTATTGTGAAGTGGAAGCAACTAGGAGCAACAACAGCTCAGCCACGAAGTGGTAGACCTCTCACAGAGCGGGACCAACGAGTGCTGAAGCGCGTAGCACATAAAAATTGCCAATCATCTGTTGCAGCACTCACTACAGAGTTCCAAACTGCCTCTGGAAGCAACACCAGCACAAGAACTGTGCATCGGGAGCTTCATGAAATCGGTTTTCCATGGCCGAGCAGCTGCACGCAAGCCTCACATCACCATGCGCAATGCCAAGCGTTGGCTGGAGTGGTGTAAAGGACGCTGCAACTGGACTCTGGAGCAGTGGAAACGTGTTCTTCGGAGTGATGAATCACGCTTCACTATCTGGCAGTCTGATGGACGAATCTGGGTTTGGCGGATGCCAGGAGAATGCTACCTACTGGAATGCATAATGCCTACTATGAAGTTTGGTGGAGGAGGGCTGGGGCTATTTTTCAGGGTTTGGGCTTGGTCCCTTAGTTCCAGTGAAGGGTAATCTTAATGCTACAAGATACGAAGACATTTTAGCCAAATGGGCGCTTCCAACTTTGTGGCAACAGTTTGGGGAAGGCCCTTTGCTGTTCCAGCATGACTGTGCCCCTGTGCACAAAGCGAGGTCCATAAAGACATGGTTAGACGAGTTTGGTGTGGAGGAACTCTATTGGCCTGCACAGAGCCCTGACCTCAACCCCATTGAACACGTTTGGGAGGAATTAGAAAGCCGATTGTGAGCCAGGCCTTCTCGTCCAACATCACTGCCTAACCTCACAAATGCTCTTTTGGCTGAACGGGCACAAATTCCCACGGACACACTCCAAAAGCTTGTGGAAAGCCTTTCCAGAAGAGTGGCGGCTGTTATAGCCGCAAAGGGAGTCCAACTCCATATTAATGCCCATGGTTTTAGAATGGGATGTCCAGCAAGCTCATATAGGTGTGATGGTCAGGTGTCCACTGACTTTTGGCCATATAGTGTAGCACAAAGGGAGATTGCTTTACAGCACAGAACAGGAAGAGCACTGTTGGGCACTGTTCTTCCAGAGTTTCTTGCAATGGCAGGTGGCGGAAGGAGTGAAAGGCTGATGGAAAAATCACTTCTAACATGTAGATCCTCTTCAGTAAAGACAAGGACACCAGGGAGGGGGGGACAGGAAGCAATGGGGTTTATGGGAAATGTGGTCATCATTTTTAAAAACACTAGAACTAACTGTGAGATAGAGGGTACCAATGCTCTTGACCATGGTCTCATTTGTTTACAATAATTATACCAAGGTATCAAAATTAATTTGACAATGATATATTGATGTTTAAAAATGCTACTATAGCACCTTTAAAGGGCAATTACGGTAGGAAACATCTATAATATTAATAATGATAATCATCATCATCATCAAAGACAGACAAGAGTGAAAGCAACAAAGGCAGGGCATGAAATATAAAAGCAAAGACAAGAGCAATTAAAGGAATCACAATCAGTAAAAGGTCATTACATAAAATCAAGTCTATAAAAACAAGTTGATTTTTTAAGAGGTGAAATTAAAAGATGATACAGATTTAGCCTGTCTATGCTCATTTAAAAAACATAAGGCATCACTGTGACCGCATACATCTACTTGAAATGCATTGCAACATTTCTTAAATGCCATAGTAAGGAAATACAACAGAGAGGAAATGCAGGATGTGTAAATACATAAACATGAGCCCATATTAGCATAATATTCCAATGATTAAGGGGTAGGCAACTGAAACGGTGACTTTTGCTTGGCGTCGTGCAGTATTTCAGTATGAGGTAGGTGCGATTGGTAGATGGGTTTTTTTCATTGTTTTTGTGGGGTTAGGTGCTGACTGAGTAATCCAGTGTTTCCTCTGTGATAGCTTCTTTCAGTACCCTGGACAGGTGCAGCCAAATATCCCTGAATCCTCTGCAGGGGTGACATAGAGGGAGAGAAAGACTATAATACTCATGCTGTCAAATAAAATGGTATATCTGAATTTTTTTTTAAAAAAAGTCAATGTCAGGAATTTAGCTTTCTAATCTTATCTGAGTGACACTTTGGAAATTATACATTGGGGACTGAATGGGTTTCATGGACTCCTAGGGTCATAAAACCTACTACGCATACATGGCCATGTACCTGAATTTCAAGACATTCAACTAAAAATATGAAAACCTCCAAAATTATAGTATAGAGGGTTATAATTTACCAGACAACAGCAGAATTCTAGTATACTTATCTGCCATATGTTTAATTTAAATGCTATGAAAGGCTTTACTACAAGCTTGGCCCATCCAAGACACAAATGCAATACAATACAATCACTGTCTCTTTCTCTTGCTGTCTCTAGCAGGGTTGCCATCCAAGTATTTTTTGTGAACCATGATTTATTGAGAAAAGTGATATGGAAATGACAACAGCTAAAAATAATGCTTGCCTTTACGCTTTCTTGATGAGGAAAATGAAAAGAAATTCTGTGATGAATAGCAATTGAAATGGAAATGCATTTGTCAAATAAATAATGGCGTAAGCTTGTCATTTTACACTATGCTGAGTGACAGTGGGCCACTTATCTCAAAAGTGAGAAAATGAGAATTTGTAGCAGCTTTAAAGCTAAATGTGTATGCATTCTTTAATTTTATGCAACTAAGTTTGTCAGTTTTGTGTACATGGGTGAAATTTAAAGAATACAAAAATAATGTTTATGTTTCCATATGAAGTGAAGATAGTGGGTGATGCTAAAAAACACTGCAGAGGATATATGTGGTTAAATATGTGGTTTCTCAACTGAAACAGTCCCAAAAATAAACCTATACTGAGTTGAAATTATATTTCATTTTTAAAATGAATGTGTCAATATAATATGTATCTACAGGCCATATAGTAAAACTCAACAACTTTTTATCACTGAAACGTCAGCCTTCTAATTTTGGATAATGCTAGTTGGCTACTATCACTCAGCATAGTGTATGCTAAAGTGTTAGCATGGAGCCTACTATTACTCACATCGTGTATGCTAAAGTGTTAGGATGTAGCCTACTATCACTCAACATACTGTATGCTACAATGTTATCATGGAGCCTATTACCACTCAACGTAGTGTAGGCTAAATTGTTTGCACAGAGCACCGGAGCCAATGATCTACCGGGGACACACAAATGATTTTGGTGCCTGTGTTCTCATCAAGCTAAGTTCACCCAAAACCCAGTACACAATTTTAATAAAGACAGTTGGCTTGGGGTGAACTGGGGTCACTATTCCAACTAGAAACCAACAATGTGTATCACTTAACCACTCAGCCTCCTTTTTTTTCCTGCATTCCTGTTCTTGCTGCAGCACTCGGGCAGCATTTATTGTGCTGTGGATGGCCACTAGGGGATTCAGAGAAAGAGGATCACCTTTTATCCAGTGGCTCTCTCTTTCACTTTCTATTTTCTGGATGACCAGCCTGCACTGCTTTACCTCCCGGGGAAAGCATGTCTCTCAGGGAATACACTGTCTCTCTCATACACACAGCATATCTGTATGTCGGTATGTATGAATGTAGGTATTTATGTGTGCTTGTGTGTGTATGTATGTATTTGTGTATGTATGCTTTAGTGATACGCGGGTCAGTTCTGAGGTCACCCGCACTAGCCAGCATTTGCTATCCACCCACCTGCAACCACCAGACGTGATGAATATCTATCTATCATAGACCCGCTTCCGCATTTTTCAAAATAATGCGCCAAACCAAGTAATTTAAGCCATCGCTGTCCTCTGGAACCAGTTCACTAACTCACTAACTGCTTTTCTGTCCTTCCTTTCTCTTGATTTTTAATTCCCTGTTTCAAAGTTTTCCCCGAATCTTTTCCAAGCTAGCTGCCTCTTGGTAGCACTTCAGTGAGTGCGATTTGCCTAGGACCCTTTCAAGAGGTCGTCAACACATGCCTGAGACAAAAATATGGGCGCTATGATAACTTAGCCAAGGGTATGAGGTACTTTTAAGAATTTTTACAACATTTATTTTATGATTTTATCCACCCAAATTGTCGCTATACCCGCAAGACCTGCAGGTCAGAAATTGACCCGCACATCACTAGTATGCAAGAATATTTGTGTGCATATTTGTTTGTATGCATATGTGCATGTGTCTTTATGTATGCATGTGTGTGTGTATGTATTTGTACGTATGTTAGTTTTTCTGGCTCTGTTTTGGCGCCGTGTGTTTTCTCACACCACACAGATCTCTGCTTTTATTACCGATCACAAATCTACTTTTGCTATTAAATATTTACGCAGCGGGTAAACAGACAATTTCCAATGCTCTTTTGCTGTCCAAACAATTTTCCTATTAAATTCAATCCAATCTATTCTGCACTCAGCTTTTTCTTGTTGAAAAGTAGAATGACATTTTATTCAGAATTTCACAGTGCATTATTCTTCCATTTTCAGTTGAATAATTGGTCTATTTCGTAGGCGGATTGCGCTATTGAAACAGCCGTGGCAATAATAGAAAACATTCTGTCTGACATTCACAATTTCTCTAACACACACAACACACACACACACACACACAGAGCACATGCAACAACATGCGTACATATACAGATGTTTGCAGGCACACACATACTGTACATAAATAACTCCATTGCAAGGCAAAGTCTCCTTTTCCAGATAAGTGCTACCATTCATCCAGCTGCTGGCTTTAGATTTAAAAAAATCAACTAAACAAATGCATCTACACATACTGTCAGTCTGTCCAGTGACCATACCCAAGACCAGAATTTAATTAAGGTAAATAGGGTGAATCTACGTCTCTATTAGGAGGGATGGGACACTCTTCTCTACTGCAGCCTCACGGTGTGTTTTTGTCTGATAAAACACTTTGACATAAAAATCGTGCTTAACAATGCTAGCATTGATTCTCTCTCTTTTTCTCTTCTTCCCCTGCCTGTCATCTCTCTCTCTCGCTCGCTCCAACATCTGTTCCCCATCATCGTGGATCACCCTGTTCTGGTTTTGTCCCAACCTGCCAAACGGCAGTACAGCTGGGACCCACTGTAATACCCTCCGACCATTCATCATTCGCACTTGATAATTTCTGCCTGCTGCATCTCACCTTTTATTTCTGAATCAGAAGCAGGGTGGTTTTTCATCTGCATGGTGATGGTGTGTGTGTGTGTGTGTGTGTTGCTCAATCGATCAAACAGTACTGTGATGTTGGACCTTCATTTGGACCTGTTGGCGACCTGATTGGTGTTCCAGTTGTAGTCAGAGTTGCTTTGTAGCACCTTGTAGTGGATCAGATTCTCACGCCTGACATTTACTCACGCCTGACAAGTCTGACCAACTTAACATTACCGGGCACATCAACTCATCCACTGCATCACTGTCCACCAGAGAGAGAGACAGGCAGACAACATATACTACTGTTGCACTTATATATAGAGCTGAAATTGGCCTTTTTTTATTATATCTACCCTCTTTAATTGACAGCTTGTTGGCCTTCTGTCTTGGACCCCCAAATCCACTGACCTTTCTAGTGTTAAAATCTGGTTCAGTCAGTGTCGTCCATCTCTAATATGATGGATATGATGCAGTTTGATTGATTACATATTTACTGTAGAATTGATACTACACTGTAATTTGTCTGTGGGAAGCCTTTAACCTGATGATGATTCTTGTGTACATGTTATTATTAGTAATAGCAGTACTGGTAGTAACAGTAGTAGGCACTAATATTTCATTTTTTAGTCACTAGTCACTAAAATGTAAGCATTAGTACCAATTTTAATATAACTATATAATTCAAATTAAATTCATACAATTCAAAGTTTTTATTTTTTTATTGAATGCAAACATTTTCTAAAACATATACAACTATTCCTATACACATTTAGTGTTAAAGTTAAACATTTGTTGTTTCCTATATACATAACCACATGTCCATATGAGGGGAGAATGATGACCAGTTACACAAACAGCATTATAAAGAAATCGCAAATTGTACCTCATCCACAATATCATCATCATTTAAAAATAAGATAGATAAACAGCCAGATATGCCATATGGATAATGCTAGAGGAAAGGCGGAGCTCCTTAAGTAAGATAAATGTGATATATAATCGATCTTATAACATCATAAGTAATAATCATATCATAAGTAATATTTTACACATCATAGGGTTGAAATCACATTCATATATACACATATTTGTAAATATACATATGTACACACATTTCATTGCATCCACATATAAGCACATATAACTTTGCACATGTACCCATAACTCCACCCTACCATAGTATTTATCGTAATCATAAGATATCACATATCTGCAATACTGCTATATGAAGATCCACCTTTGAGAATCATTATTTCCTGATGTTTATGCTCCAACAACTCAGAATCACCACTGGTCACATGACCCAAAATGCAGCAATTGCATCATCAAAGAATTTAGTTACCCAATGCCCTAACAACAACAAGGCATGATAAATGAAATAGACCCTGGACCATGAGGCTAATAGTATTACTATTTGCTCTATTGGCCTTTGCAGTGGACTCCTCTAACTGGAGGATATAATTGAAGTCCATACTCTACTCATGAAGGATCTGATATCAGGTTCAATCCATCAGTATGAACTTTTTAACAGCAGTTGAGGTTGTGAGTTTAATTTTCTTGCCTTTAAAGGACAGATTTCTTGAGTTTTGACTGAGAAAAAAAGTGCTGGACACGAAGTGGAAGTGTGAAAATGTTGATTCAGTTTGTCTGTGTTGACAAGTGAAAAAAATCCAATGGATAAATTTGCTGGTGGGCAAGAAAAAGATCGAAGTCCGGCTCCACTGTATCTTGATTGTAAGTTTCCAACCCAATGGTCCGTAACAGGACGTGATCTTATGCTATGAGATACCATTTCATTGTAAAACCGAGACACAAGTCCCACTGAACGAGTTAATAATATTGCTGTGATTAGGGGATGAGTGCCAGGCTGGGAGTCCCGGGGTACACCATGGGCTTTCAATGCAGTTCTGAGTTGAAAATACAAAAACCAAGAGGAACCAGGAAATTGAAGCTCTTGAATGGATCGGAGACCCTGTGCATTACAGATATCAGTGTACCATGTGCCGACAGAAAAAAAATAAGTCTTGAATCCTAATCCTAATCGGAGTTGATAAAGCATTCTCTATTCAACCAATGAAATAGGAGCATCTAAAATATTTGCCTGGCTGGGAGAAAGAGAAGGATGGTCTAGAAAGTAGAGAAATTTTACTGTGATCAATCAAAAGAATCAGAGTACAATTTAGTGTAGAATGAGGTGAAAGCAATGTTAATTTGAGAAGGTAGTGATGCTTAAAGGTTTGTGAAATTGTGCAATTACAAAAAAAAATTAGTTTTCTTGAGCAATCTTTATTTAATCAAAATGATCCTTTTCTTAACTGAAATAAAGGCCCTATATTTACAAATTGCATGTTTTTAGGGGAAATTATGCATGTAGTAAAATGAAAATAATTGCAAGGGAATTTGTGAAAAATAAGTGAACCTCCCCTTGCATTAGTTAAATCAAGTAGGTAAGTAGAATCAGGTGTGTAAATAATTGGGTGTGAAGGTCAAAGGTCAGATCTTTGGTCAGATCAAGCCTCCATTGCTGCATCTGATGTCATTGTGCATCCATCAGCAATATGAAGAACACTGAATAGAAATGTCTGTCTGTCTTCAGTTTGCCAGATACACCTGGACAAACCTGCCAAGATTTCTGGAAGTCTGTTCTCTGGTCAAATGAGTCCAAAATCAATTGTTTGGTCATAATCAAAAATGACAACAAACAAAAAAACCCAAAACACTGTGGGAGTGTCTTGGTCTGGGATGTTTTTCTTCCTCTAGACCTGGATGACGCTACATCATTAAGGGAACCATGAATTCATGAATTCTCAGACCTCAGTTCGAGAGCCAAAGCCGGGCTGAAAGTGGCTGTTCAACAAGACGATGATCCTAAGAATTCAAACAAATCTACCAAAGAATGGCTCAGGAAGAAGAGGTTTAGTAGTCCTGGCCTAAATACAATTGAGATGCTGTGGGAGTGGGATACAATCCCTCAAGGAAGATACTGGAGGTTTAAATAAGGATTTTACAAGGCTATTCCTCTATAATATATGAGATAATAACCACCCAGTGTAGGGTTCACACACTTTCAAGCATGACTGTACTTCCTCGTGTTTATTTCCATGTAATATCAGTAGAATAGAGATGTTCCAATTGCTTAAGCCACAAAGACAAAAGCCTGCTAGGTGTCTCTGCGTTTTGATAATATTTCTGTCGGATTCTTTGATGAATAAATTCAGCCCCGAAGCTGGACCACCTCTTATATTCACATTTTTAAATACAAAGTTCTGTTTTTTGAAAAATGGATTTTCTGTAAGGATTCAAGCTTTGAAATTTCCATCTCAATGGAAGGGGTCTTGCAATATCTTTTTGTATTAATGCAAGAGGAAAGAAGAGGAACGCATACACCCAATACAAGATTTATTAACTTTCCACAAAATACGAGCGTTCACCCCATGTTGGGAATTCACTTTCTAGAAATGTTTAACACCTTCTGGCAACTGATTTATGAATTGTGGATTATTTAAAAGAGAGGTATCGAAACACCACCACTTGGCCCTGGGTTTTGTTTTTTTTTTGGTGACGGGAAGAATAAAAGGTATAGGTCTGTGGTGGAGGAATTTCTGATTGACCATATTCAATTCCTCTAAGAAATATTTCATAGAAGAAAGAGGATGGCCTGAATGGTTGGAGTGTGAAGAGAGGAGTCAAGAGAGGGCTCTACTGGTCACCTCCCATGTTTTTTGTAACAATTAACAACCTTTTGTTTTGTTATTGGCACTGGAAAAGGAAATTATAATATCTACTCTGGAACCTGTGTACATCGACTGATTTTGTCTCAAGGTTTGCATCCTTCTTCTTCAAAAAAATCTATGAAGGGATTAGCAAAAAATATATGCTAATCCACCTTGTAGCCACTCCCCACTGACTTTGATTTATCAAAAAATAAAGCACTGGAGTTTCCTGGTGGCTCAGCTGGCTAAACTCAACTTCCTGTGCTCCAATCCAGCCCAGGACCTTTGTCACATTTCACCCCCCTTCAGGCCCCAGGTCTGTTTCAATGTCTGATTAAGCCAGGAGCAGTGAAAGCCAGGTGAAAGCTGACATCCATCAATTCATTCATTGGTTTGCATGAACCCCGGCTGGCTGTGGCACACTGCAGCACTGGCCCCACTCTGGTCCTCTGCACCAGCTGCACCAGAGACTTTGACTTTTGATGTTCATTCCCAGTAAAAGAAAAGGAAAAGTAACTAAAAACACATAAAAGGAATACACCACATTTTTGTGCGATTGTCTCATTGGTCAATTTTCCTGTTAAAGATGCAATAGTTGAGATTCTTGACAATTATTTGACATTGATAATAAATTAAATATGAAAATGGAGCCTTTCCCAACATGCATTGAGTGGAAGGCAGGGAAACGCCCTGGATAGGTTGCCAGTCTAACACAGGGCGAACATGGACACCGACAGACTCATTTTGCATCTTGACAATATGTCTACGAGTAGCTATAAGAGTAACTAATATATCTGAACACATGTTGGCGATATATTTTGGATATTTGGAAATATATGCCAATATATTTATTTTCCATATGGGAATTAATTTTTTTATATATTATCTGCAGTTGATTGATTGTGGATCATCTTTCAGTGTGTCAATGTGCTAAAGAGGTTTATCATTCCTTTAGAGAAGATCCTTTTTTCCCTCAAAAAAATGGCTATTGTTACCCAATCCCACTGTCCTCTTTGTGTAGTTAGAAACATAAATATCTCCAGTGCGGGGACTCCTCACAGGTATAACTCTCCAAATACTAATTTCCTCCGAAGGTGCACAGAGGCTACAGTTTTCAGTATTGCCACAGTGTTTAACATTGAAAAAACACATAGATAACAGTTACAGGTTATCCATACAAAGGACAGCACCTCCCACCCTCAGAGCCAGCCATGCTAGAGAGGGACAGAGAAAGAGAAATGAGAGACAGCAAGAAAGAGAGAGAGAGACTGGGAGAAGAGTCAGTTTGCAATTTTGGCTGCAAAGTGTCTTGATAATTGTCACACAATAAGGGGAATGGGCAACAATATTGAATGAAGATTAACACTGTTGATGCATCATTTGTTCTCTTTGGATTGTTATTGTTCTCTAGTAGTGAATGTAATTCGTTTTGTCTGCTTCCACTTTGGCCATGTATAGAGTCCCTGTGTCATGGTAATAAACCATCAATTGCATTTAAAGAGTATAGAGATACTTATGTTAACAGTCTGGTTATGATATGACATCTCGTAGTCATCATCATCATAATCATCATCATCAACTTACTCCTCCCACCAAACCTGTTCTGTTCTGTTCTATGAAATAACAGTGTTGTTGCTTCAATTTGAATGCAACTCAATGCAATATCTTCTATTCACCAGTTGCACAAAGACGTTCCCTTCATTAATTGGTGTTAACACATTATGAGACAGTTACACAATACACACTAACCTGCTGCACCTAACCTGCTCCGGAGCAGGTTTTGTTCAGGTAATTGGATACACAGATAAAAAGCCCGCCTCCTCACCAATCAACTCTTTGGAAAACTGGCATCGCCATGGATGGATGGATCTTGGGTCCACTTGGGTGCACAGATATCCATCCATTTTCTTGCTGTTTATCCAGGTCAGGGTCATGGTGGTAACAGGGCAGCCCAGACATCCTGGCCGAGCCACGAGGGTCACCGTACCACCCCCAGGCCTGGTCCCAGGAATGGGTCCTGGTGTCCCTATTGCTGCACCAACTATAGGGCTCTTCTATTGCTTTTTGTCCGGCCCCTCACCTGAGACCAAAGCCTGGTGCGGCCCAGGGCATTGGTGGAGGCATCATGGGGGGAGATCAAGTGTGTGCATGGGGATATTCAAATATTCCTTTAGTACTTAGTAATGGTGGAAATTCGATACAAAGGGAAAAAGTATAGAGTGAGGGCTGTGGTTAGATTTCCACCCCATAGAAGATTTTCCACTCAAGCAGTCTCCTGACGGTACTCAGCCTTTGATCAAGTGATGAGTATTGGTGTGCCAGTCTGGAACGGTTTAACCTTGAAGCCCAGCTACATGGGTTTCTACACAAGGATAGTAGATGGGATGGATGGGTTGGCATCAGTAGAAAGCAGTACACATTATAAGATGTGTCTGGATGTCACTGACAAAATCTAGTGTACATAGTAGATCATTTCAAGCAATTTATTTGGATAAATGTTAATTTGTCTTAGCCTTGCCTGTTTTGTGAATCACTATTTGCTTATATGAGCAACATATACTCCTCATTATTATAGTTGCAATTGGTCACACTAATCAAATAACTAATTAACAAGATGGGCAACCTTGGAGTGTCCTAATAAAAATGCTAATATACATATTTAGATGAATTGGCTGAAGTAGTTAAAAGCAGAGAAATGCTAAAGTGGTTAAAAATGAGGAGTATGTACACACACACACACCACAGTGTGCAACCTTGTTAAGTGTAATGCTATATGCAATGTGTATGGTATCTCAAGGTCCTATAAAAACTCTACTCTGTATGATTACATGTGATAAGCCAAGGTTTTATGAAAACAGCTTTATGTGTAGCATCTAAACTAACCGCAATTTACACAGGACAGTTCGACAAACCAAACTTGTTATTTCAACAATGATCAGCCACAACACTGCTCTCTACAATCAGTCCTCTACTGTTGGTTGCTGAACAGCTTCACAATGTCTCTCTGTACAACCAGTCTTCTACTGTTGATTACTGAACAGTTTCATAATACTGTTCTGTACAACCAGTCTTCTTTAGATACTAAAAAACTTCATAACACTACTCTCTTCAACTAGTCCTCGACTGTTTTCTGAACAGCTTCAAGATGTCCTCTACTGTTGGTTGCTGAACAGCTTCACATCATTGCTTTGTACAGCCAATCATCATTTGTTGATTACTGAACAGCTTCACAATGCTGCTCCATGTAACTAATCATGGTTACTGAACAGCTTCACAATGCTGCTCCATATAACTACTGATGGTTACTGAACGGCTTCATCTCACAGTGCTGTACAACCAGTCTTCTACTAATGGTTACTGAACAGCTTCACAATGCTGCTCCATGTAACTACTGATGGTTACTGAACACCTTCACAATGCTGCTCTGCACAACTACTGATCGTTACTGAACAGCTTCATCGCACTGCATTGTACAACCAGTCTTCCAGTGTTGGTGACTGAACAGCTT
>OOFE01047159.1:0-10034 GCA_900323365.1 Monocentris japonica
TCAGTTAGTCAGTCAGTCAGTCAGTAAGTTAGTTAGTTAGTCAGTCAGCCAGCCAGTCAGTCAGTCAGCTAGTCAGTCAGCCAGTCAGTCAGCCAGTCAGCCAGTCAGTCAGTCAGTCAGTCAGTCAGTCAGTCAGCCAGTCAGTCAGTCAGTCAGTCAGTCAGTCAGTCAGCCAGTCAGTCAGTCAGTCAGTCAGTCAGTCAGTCAGTCAGTCTAGTCAGACAGTCAGTCAGTCAGTCAGTCAGTCAGTCATCTAGTCGGTCAGCCATCTAGTCAGACAGTCAGTCAGTCAGTCGGTCAGTCAGTCAGTCATCTAGTCAGTCAGACAGTCAGTCAGTCAGTCATCTAGTCAGTCAGCCATCTAGTCAGACAGTCAGTCAGTCAGTCAGTCAGCCAGTCAGTCAGTCAGTCAGCCAGTCAGTCAGTCAGTCGGTCAGTCAGTCAGTCATCTAGTCGGTCAGCCATCTAGTCAGACAGTCAGTCAGTCAGTCATCTAGTCAGTCAGCCATCTAGTCAGACAGTCAGTCAGTCAGTCATCTAGTCAGTCAGCCATCTAGTCGGTCAGCCATCTAGTCAGACAGTCAGTCAGTTGAATGCTCACACTTTCACAAGCTCCAGATCAGGTTTTCAGACTGATGTAGTTATACTGTAGTCAAGCATGAGAAAAATGTGATTGAAATGTCAATCAAACAGTCAATCAAATAGTTAGTAGTCCTTCAGTTGGATGGTCAGTTGGTCAGCCAGTCTGAGCACATACATAACTACAGTGGGATTCTTCAGCCTGTTTCAGTTTAAAAACAATTGCTCTCCTCCTCCTCGTCAATCTGCTCTGTGCTGTGGTTCTCGTTGCTTACAGAGTCAAAAGCCGGTAAGCGCTGCTCTGGTGACCTCTTATTATCTCCAGGAAGATTAAAGGAAATTGTATTTCTGTATAATAGAGGGTTTATTCAACTTTTTCTACCAGAAGAGCAGCAGAACGGTACAATTGGTTCTCCTTCTCCAGATCCAGGCATGCCAAGATAGACTCTGTTTGAACTCAACTCGGCGTCTCGTTTCCTCTCATAACAGGAGACAACCAATCAAAATATAATCCTTGAACTCGAGTCACCATTCCTTCTAATGTGGCATTTGTCAGACATCCTGTCATAACGTCTCCATGCCTGATCTGAGGTTGACAGGTACTGAGTATCTGATCTAAAGAGAGTTTACTTTCACTTATCTTGAAAGTAAATGTTTCAGTTCCAGTGTCTGGCGAGCTTGGTCCAACCCAACTGTAGAAGTTCAGGTATTACAGAGTATTTTCCACATAGATTTTTCTACAAGTCGGTCAATGTCTGAGCAAAATCTACAAAAGTATTTTTTTCTGTCGGCCACTGAGCAGTTCAATTGGAGCAGTTTGAGTTAAAAGGAAAAATCTGCCCTAAAACACTTAAACACCGTTTGATGATGCACCATGCATTTCTGGGTCCATTTTGTTGTTTGGTGGTGTATTTTCCTTCTTCCTGTGGATAACTGGCCAAATATTAGACTCCAGACGTCAAGATATTTCCAGCACGGTGGAGACAGCAGATCTTTCATCTACCTAAAACATGAACAATAACCGTCTTGGTTTTGTTGTCAGTCCCTCCGAATCAAAGGGCTTCTTTCTAGACTCACCACTTTGCACCGACGTTCAACAATCATACAGGGGGAGAAATCCATCGTAGAAGAAGCAGAGTTACCGATTTCTCCCCCGTCTTTGCCGATCTGTCGTCGGCAACATGTGAAATACACGCGCTCTCACTTTTTCTCGACCTGAAAAACTTTCTTTACTATCGCTCTCCTCACATACACAGTACGGAGAGTATTTCTGGGAAATGTAGGAAATCACTGTCTCTCACAATCTCTCCTGCTCTCGCTTTGGGCTGGCCTTACATGATGCTTCGCAGGGAGTGACACGACACAGAGCCTTGACATTTCTTCTCAATAGAACATTTACATTTGCAATACCTGAGCTGTCTGATGAAACTGAAGTTGAAGTAGATGCGGCAGGTTGAGGGAAAGTGAGCACACCAAAAAAGTAAATTACAACACTTAATTACAAAATAGCTCTGCGTTGAAAACCACAGATTGACGATATCTAACATTGTAAGAGCGCCTGATTTATCCTGTAAGTGCCTTGCTCAAGGGCAGCTCACACGTAGCTGTTGAGGGAGGGCAGAGTTTTGTCGGATTCATTTCTCCATCCCTGATTTTTCACACCACTATTCACCGAGGAGGAAGTTTTCATTGACCTGTTTCTCAACAGTATTCATGAGTGGAAACAGAACCCACGGTGGTTATTTCAAGGTCGGGTACAGCACAAAGAAAACAAACATTTCTCGAGCACATGGTCAATAATGGAAACCAACCTGGCGTCGATAATGGAAACAAAACCACCTCTGTGAAATGAGCAGCGCAGGACCAGAACCCTTTATCTGCAAGAGGTTGTGTTTCTTGCTCTACTTCCTCTCTTGGCCTACTAAACAAGATATTCCAGTGCTGTGCAGAATTCCTCAGCAACAAATCAAGTTGCATGTTGGCCAGAATCTTTCAGTGTATTCAAAATATCCCAAACCGAAGCATCAGCATCTCATTTCTATATATATATGCATTTTATTAAGTGCTGAAATAAAAATTATGTTGGAAAAATCTGTCTCAGCGTGTATCACAGTTCATACCACAATCGCAATATTGAGAAAAAAAAAAACACATTTCTTTCAGTGGCGTTGAAAAAAAACTGCAAGTGATCTTTCATTAACGTTGATCCAGAGCTCTCTCTCTCTCCCTTTGTCTCTCTCTCATCAACTAGTATAGCAGCAGTATACATTTCCCAATACTCTAGCTGTTATTTCCTTTCTTAGTGTGTGCAGGGTAGAATTTATGAAGCCAGTAAAAACCTATCTCCAGTTGCTCTGCAGATTGCCATCTCTCCATACGTCGTGTGTCTCTCCCATACTGCTAATTTACAACAGGCAGCGGGGTAACCTTTTTTCTCCAAGCCTCACCTTCCACAATGTTGTCGGACAGGCTAATCACAGCGGCAAAAACACCAGCCGTTTGTCTCAAACCCTCTTGACCCACAATTCCCTGCTACATTTACAGTAAACAGAGGACACACCCTCTCAACCTTAAGTCCACAATTTACTTTTTGTTGATTTGTTTCAAACTGCTCGCTCACCTCTTAAAGAAACTTCAAGTGTCTTTTCTTTTTCAGCCAACTGGCGAGCCGGCCGGGCAAAAGGCCCAACGCAGCCTGCAGCAGGTGTTGTGAATGTAAAGTAGAGTAAGAGTGCATTAATCATCGGCAGACTCCATTTGGCATGCAAAATAAAAATGAGTTATACAAAACGGGGCCTGGCGGGAGGCGGTGGAGTGCCTCAGAAACAGCTGCAAAGCAAAATGACTCATTTAATTTACCAACAAACTAAGTCACAACAAAATGACTTGTTTCCTTTTACCAAAAAAACTTAACTTCAGCATCTGCAACCTGCAGCTACAATATTCCATTATCTACTTCCATCTAACGTCCGGGCACCGAACCCCAGACCCTTGTCTCGACTTGTACACCTTGTTACTGATTGCTTGTCTGTTCGGGATAAAAGCATCTAAAGCAGCTAAAGCCTGAAACTTTAACGAAATATGGACGACTTGCTGTAAGATGTCCATGCTCTTTATATATAAGAGAAAGGTGCAATCTTCATAAGAAAAATATGATGCTAGGTGTGATCTTTACCTTCCAAGTGCCTCATCCACAGCAGATCATAAAGGACACTGTAGTGAATTGAGTCAACTGGATAGCTTCCACTTCGTATCAATATTTGGACAGCGACTCAATTACCAACACACAGAATTACTCACAAATCCTGAGTAAGTGTTTTCCACTCAAATATTTGCACTCAGCTTGGGCATTAATATGGCATTAAAGGTCCCATGTTATTCATTTTTCATGATTTTGTTTTCCAATATGCTATGGCTCAGGATAACCCCAATGTTCTTCGTGATGTTTTGCAAATATTAGATGTAGTTTAGTTCAAAGTTGGATTTTATCAGTTAAATTGAATACATTTAAGTCCTCCCAGGCAGAACAGTCACAATACTGGACCCTGATTGGCCGACAACACCAGCTCCTCTAATTCAAATGGGGTAAACCTGCTGAGTGGAGGCTTTCTAGTTGACCTAGCGGTTAGAGAGACCGACCCATCACCGGAGGGTCGCTGGTTCGATCCCCGGCACCACAAGGAGGGTGTATTCCAGCTGTGAGCTGGTGATTGAAAAATGACTGGTGCCACAGCTACGGTGCCCACCAACACTGCCGAAGTGCCCTTGAGCAAGGCACCTGACTCCCAACTGCTCCAGGTGCGCTGTCCAGTAGCTGACCCCTGCGCTGTCCTCCGACCTGGAAAAGTGCATGTGTGTGGGTGACTTCTTTAGTGAGGGGAGCCAATCAGGACCAAGTCCAGTTGTGATGCGTTTACTGGAGTTGGTCTGAAACGGGCTGTAAAAAAGATGGATTTTAAGCATCTTTGATCAAATCTGTTCATAAATAGAGGAGAATTTGAATTCCTATAATACGGGACCTTTAACAAGTTTACTTTTAGAAATGGTTATGGCGTAAAAACGATCCAGCTAAGTCCACGCACACAAATCAGAGATAAAAGGTGTAATTAAAATGAATACATATGCATTGGCACAAGCCAATTTCCTCATTTTGTCTCTATTTTTTCTTTGGGCCCAGCCAGGCAGAACCACCTCGCAAACACACAAACACAAATTTCTCTCACTCTCTTTTTCTGTCTGTCTGGCTTTCTAAAATGTTTGCTAGGTAGACATTGCCAGCCCATGGGTTGAGGGAGGCGTACCGGGCAGCGTTACACTCCAAGCCTAGCTCATTCATATGCCTCTTGTCTCTCTGGGTCTGAAAAGCCTATTTACCGCCCCTGTTCAGCCGTGTGGTAAGTCATCATGGCAGATAAAACAATATCAGTGATGTGGTCCAGGAGTAACAGTGATGAAGACTGCACCACAATCTCTTATTTTCACGGTAGTGGTTAACAGAAGTGGCGGAAGCACAACTCAGTCAGAGAAATTACTTCTCCCACCTTCCCATTGTGTCATAGTTTCCCAATATCACACAACTGTGAAGTGATTGCATCAGACCTATGGGATCCACCAACAAGTAATCTGTCCTTTAGAAGGGAGAAATAGGGTCGCTCCAGGTTTCTGTGTCTTTCTTTGGAGCCACAAAGGCTGGAGGTGTCAGAAATATGTTTCCATCTCTGACAATACAATACCCTGCCAGCAAAGACTGAGATGCTTTATCCTCACACATTCAATCGTGAAGTATTTTCTCCCCCTCTCTCTTTATATTTATATATATATGTGTATACGTGTGTGTGTGTGTGTGTGTGTGTGTGTGTGTGTGTGTGCATTTGTCTGTCTGTCTGCATTTTATCATTTAAAGGCTTTTGCCAAACTGGAAATCTGATATGATGCACAGCAATGTATCCGACAAAAAACATTTCACCCTCGCTCATTTTAATCCACAGTGACAGGAGGAAAAAGCCATTTTACTCCCTCTCTCCTCAGCTTTCACTTCCTTTCCTACCTAATCAGCTGCACTTCTCTATCAGACATGCCGGTTTTAGGGTCACAGGTATAATTTGTCAGGATCCTGTGACTTTACATTACTCACTACTGGTTGCTTGTAACGTTGGTGATACAGGATTTTAAGCTTATTCTACTGTTGCACTCTTTGTAAATCGCCATGGATGAGTAGATGAAATGAGACAATGATAAAGGTAAAATGTAAAATAATAATAATAGACTATGAAGTTGTTGGTTCCCTGACTGAGGAGGCCTTTGTTTTCAATTTGATCACACAGGTTTGAATGAAAGATCACTCCCAGTTTTCTACCAGCAAGCCTTAAATTAGCTAAGAGACTACTAAGGTGACTACTACTAAATAGAATTGGTCGAGCCAAATAAAACAATCTCACATTTATCATCATTGAGCTGGAGGAAATTTAACACATCCATGCTAGGACAGTTTATCAGACTTCTGTTTTCTACTGGTTCCCTGTGATGCAGGGCTTTTCTAATGCTGAGGAGTAGCCCTACCTGGGTCAGCAGATAACCACTCAAAATACACATCACTGTATCTGTTCATACATGTGTGCATGCAAGTCAGAGTGAATGCATGACAACATTTTACAACAAAACTTAACACTAAAAGGTCAATGGATTTGGGGCATCAAAGAGAAAGGCAACACGACTTCAATTGAAAGGGATAAATATAATCATAAATATTATTTCTTGCTTTGTTTTGAAAATGTAACAACACTTGTTAGTAGTGAAATTGGGACCGGGAAAAGTCATTGAGGGAAATTTTGAAAGCTGAGATAGTTCAGTTCTAAAATTCAGCTGCTAATTGACCACAGCTTGGCCTTTCTTTCTCCATTCTGAGTTTTAAATTGTATAGCTGTGCAAACCATACAAGGGGAGATACAGTAACAGTGAGGAGAGTGAAACTTATAATTAGATAAGTCCTTCTTATACAGTACATTTTCAAATTCATTTCTAGCGAATTATAGTGAAACTAACCTATTCGTCATTTCGCCCCTCAGTGACCACTGCGCCTGAGCCACTGCATTATACGACCTTATAAATTATACATTAAACGACCGACAGACTGTGACCAGCAGCCTAGAGCCTAATGGGACTTCAGATAACTCTTTCTTAAACATCTTTGGAGCAGAACAGCATAGCCTCCAGTGGGAATCGGATGAGAGATTTTGGCAAAGCAGAGTCTTCAAAACCTTTTGATGACTGAAGCAGCTTTCATTGGAGTTGTGACAGTCGTGAAAGCCTCCCTCTCTCTCTTTCTCTCCTTCCCCTAGTCTCTTTCTGCTATCCCCTCACTCTGCAGAGCGCAGCCTCTTGTTTCAGTCGGGTGGTAATGAGCGCTGCGAGACGCGCAAAATTCACACGGAATCCGGAGTGGAGAGGAGAGGAGAGGCAGACCGTCTCCCTCCTACGCCAGGCGGGCTTGTCTGCAGCATCCTCCCGCTTCATCATGTATATTTGGAGTACAAGAGTGCGGGGGATTATTGCACAGGTCGCCCTGCTACTTTTCAGCTCGTACGGGGCAACTGGAGAAGGTGAGCACTGTGCGCTTTTATTCCGAGAGACGGTACAGATGTGATGCGGTGTGGCGGATCCGCTGCTGAGCGTGGTTCACTCTTACTTTCATTTCAAATGGGAAAAAAAGTGCAGCTCATTTGTCATTCCAATTTCTCGCACCAATAGAATTTTTAGTTTGTGAGAACAAAGTTTCCACTTCATGTTGTGAATGAAACCGATTCAAACGACGAGTCTCTTTGAAAGGAGCAGCGTCCCTGCATCTTGTCAACATTTTTAGAGGCTAACACCTAACATCTTTTTACGCATTGCTTATTCATGCATCGTTTTACGCATTGCTTATCCATGGGGCGGCGGAAATCTAGAGGTTAGAGAAATATATTTGTTACCAGAAGGTTGCCTGTTCAAATCCCCGGAAGTCAATGAGTAACGCTCTCCTTTACCTCTAAAAACTACTGCCCAGTTGCCCTTGAGCAAGGCACTTAATCCAATAGTATTAGGCCGCGGTGGTGCTGCAGCTCCCAGGACCCTCATTGGCATCATAGAGGGTTTTGATCATTAATATATCCCTCCTGAGAGTCTGTGATGCTGCTGCTCTTGACAGAAATGTGTTCGGTGTGACACACAGAGAAGGTTAATGACCAGCCGGTGCAGCCATAATCTCTGGCATCACTGCCTTACTGTAGGTGTTTTCAGCTAAAGGAGACTTCTTAGCCTAGTCCCACTTATTGTCTTGATTTCTTTTCTCGTTCTCTTTTGGGACTGAATGTTTTCATAAGCACCTGAGGGTTTCTTCCTTTCATTTTTACCTGCACATTTTTAAAATTATTTCATTCTTGTCTCCTTTTCCAGTTTTTTTTAAAACCATTTCCAGTTTTCTAAGAACCAAGCCAAACATTGTTTATGGTTTAGCCAGGCGTGGGATAGTGAATGCATTGCCACGCTAAGACAGTGAAGAGTTTATAAAACAACCCATAACTGTCTCTCCAATGGAGAATGGCTCACATAAGTATACATCGATCAGCCATAACATTAAAACCATTCGGCGGTGGACAGGGGTCAGCAGAGGCAGCAGAGTGAAGTGGTCGGCCGGGGGTGTAAGGCTTGACCATAGCCTGGAGATAAGAAGGAGCTGTTCCTTTCACTGCCCTATAGGCTAGCACCAGGGTCTTGAACTGGATGCAAGCTGCTACAGGGAGCCAGTGTAGAGAACGGAGAAGGGTAGTAGTGTGGGTTGAACACCAAAAAAGCTGCAGCTTTCTGAACAAGCTCCAGAGGTCTGATGGTCAGACACCAGGGCACCAGCAAGGAGGGAGTTGCAGTAGTCCAGGCGAGATGACAAGAGCCTGGATGAGCACCTGCACCATCTCGTCAGTGAGGAAGGGGCGAATCCTCCTGATGTTGTAGAGTAGGAATCTGCAGGAGCGTGTCACTGATGCGGTGTTTGCCGAGAACGACAGTTGGTCGTCCAGCAATGCGCAGCAATGCGTGCCTTCACTTGTGTGTCAGAGGGTGGAAATGACACGATCAGCTGGGTGTCATCGGCATAGCAATGGTAGGAAAAGTCATGGGAGTGAATAACAGAACCAAGAGATGTTGTGTAGAGGTTCACAGTTGTCCTTCCTTGGACCACTTTTGGTAGGTACTAACTGCACTGCATACCAGGAACACCCCACAAGACCTGTCGTTTTGGAGATGCTCTGACCCAGTCGTCTAGCCATCACAACTTCAAGAACTGACTGTTCACTTGCTTCCCAATATATCCCACCCCTTGACAGGTGCCATTGTAACGAGATAATCAATGTTATTCACTTCACCTGTCAGTGGTTTTAATGTTGTGGCTGATCGGTGTATTTTTCATGGTCCACTAGAAATCCTGATCATTCATTGTTTTATGGAAATGCCAACAGAGGGATAATGCCATCATTTAAAAAGTCTCTTTTTTCCTCAGGTATTGTTTGCATATGGCTCTGCATTGTTACAGCTAAATACTATCTATCTATCTATCTATCTATCTATCTATCTATCTATCTATCTATCTATCTATCTATCTATCTATCTATCTAAAGGAGGTAAAACCATCCAGAGAGGGTAGATGTTTATTCAACCAGTCACAGTAATCCAGCACAGCACTCTAACTATATAGAATCGGGGCGACAGGCTGACCTCGTGGTTCGAGAGACGGCCCGGTAACAGGAAAGCCACAGGGTTGATCCCCATAATAAGTCCATCAACAGGAATAATTGGAATAAATCAACCATTCTACCACTATGTGGGGATAGCTGGAATGCTACATCTCAAATCTCCCACTTACCACTCACCACTGGCAACATCACATATTTAGGTATAAAATTCTCCTCCAAGCTGTCAGAATTGTTCCACCTTAACTTCACTCCACTGTTAAAAACAATACAGGACGACCTAGCTCGATGGATGACATTACCACTATCCATCATAGGAAGGATTGCCACTGTAAAGATGATACTATTACCAAAAATCACCTACTTATTTACAATGATCCCAATCCAACCAACTGCAAAATGGTTCAACACACTAGACACACTAATGACAGCATTTTACTGGAAAAACAAAAAACCCAGAATAAAACTCACTACATTACAACAATCAAAAGATCAAGGAGGCCTAGAAGCACCCAATTCTCAACACTGCTACTTAGCAAACCTCTTACTTAGCAAATATCTTATCATATGGATCCATGCAACCCATCACCACCATCCATGGTTTGATATCGAACAAACCAAATGCCAAGACATAGCGATCACAGACCTACCCTTTCTCAGTGAATCTATCAAAAAACACAACTGTTACAAGAATATTGCAATTGCGACGACTCTGACAGCTTGGTGGAAAGTCAA
>OOFE01047162.1:0-15842 GCA_900323365.1 Monocentris japonica
GTGATTCGTCACTCCAGAGAACACGTCCCCACTGCTCTAGAGTCCAGTGGCGGCGTGCTTTACACCACTGCATCCGACGCTTTGCATTGCACTTGGTGATGTAAGGCTTGGATGCAGCTGCTCGGCCATGGAAACCCATTCCATGAAGCTCTCTACGCACTGTTCTTGAGCTAATCTGAAGGCCACACGAAGTTTGGAGGTCTGTAGCTATTGACTCTGCAGAAAGTTGGCGATTTCTGCGCACTGTGCGCCTCAGCATCCGCTGACCTCGCTCTGTGATTTTACATGGCCTACCACTTCGTGGCTGAGTTGCTGTTGTTTCCAATTGCTTCCACTTTGTTATAATACCACTAACAGTTGACCGTGGAATATTTAGTATCGAGGAAATTTCACGAATGGACTTATTGCACAGGTGGCAACCTATCACGGTACCACGCTTGAATTCACTGAGCTCCTGAGAACGACCCATTCTTTCACAAATGTGTGTAGAAGCAGTCTGCATGCCTAGGTGCTTGATTTTATACACCTGTGGCCATGGAAGTGATTGGAACACCTGAATTAAATTATTTGGAGGGGTGTCCCAATACTTTTGGCAATATAGTGTATATATTTTTTTTAATCACTGTGTATATATATACAGTATACATATATCTCTTGTATTTTTTTAACTAAGGGCCCCCACCCTTTGGAGACTTTGGAGACCCCTCCCCCGCAGGAGGGGGGTCAGGATAAATCTTCAATCTACTGTGTTTGAGCTTCTGTAACTCTGCTTCAGTAATTCTAACTAGAAGGTCTTACAATAGAGACCGGGATTATGCATGTAGTCAAAGGGCCTTGTGTTCAGATATCATTGAAGATGGGGACAAGTAGAGCAGGAGATCATATGCATATAGAAAAACCTATGCTCTGTACCCCAGCAACAGAAACTTTGTAAATGTGGAGAGGACTTGAGTGCAATTGAGATAAAGGACAGCCCTCACTTGTCCCCCTAGAGAGAGGAAAATAAGGAATTAGTTCTGAATTAGTTCTGACACTAGCCTGCAGGGAGGAATACAGAAGTTTGACCTAAACCCATTTTTTGAGAGTGAATAAATAAATAACAAATAGTAATAAATAATTCAATTCTACTCGGTCAAAGCCCTGCATCAAGGAAGATAACGTCCAAAGGAATAGAGGAGTAAGATGTATGGATAATATTTAAGAGTCGGCGCTTGTTGGAAAGAGAGTGTCGGCCTTTGATGAAGCCAGTCTGATCATGGGAGGAAGAGCTTCCCCAGCTTAGAGAGAGAAGTGAAACAGTTGCTTGGGTGAGTGTTGGTGGTAGGCTTCCCCTTTTAAAAGACTCATTGAACATGTCTAGGAGAATAGATATGTTGCTATCGGCTGGAGGTTCAGATTTATACACGGATGAATAAAGGAGTCCAAAAGCTATGTTAATGTTTTAGACTTTGGAAACAAGGTTTTTGGATTTATATTTGATCTGTGGAATCAGCCTAGATGCCGCTTGTCGCTTGAGTTGATGGGTGAGCAGATGACTGCACTTGTCCCCGTATTCATGTAAAAGGTCACGAGAATGGAGGAGTAGGCATTCTGCATTTCTAGTAGAGAGTAGGTTAAATTGACTGTAAAGTCAATCTCATTTTAAAAACAACTGGGAGACAAACAACAGCTTTCAGAAACTCCCACAGTAGTGAATTTGAGATTGAGTCGGATCTGTTGATATCAATCTCCACTCCTCTAGATTTTTTTGCATGCAACTATTTTAGCAGTTGTTGTGCAACCAGTAGCAGGGCATCTAGCCGCAAAAGAGGCCGCTCTTTTACATGCAGCGCAAAAAAAAAGTCCAACTGCAAAGGGCCGTGATCTGACATTACAATGGATAAGTAATCAACAAAAAGAATGGAAAGAAAGAAAGAAAGAAAGAAAAAAAGTGTGGTGGACTTTAGAGAAGAAAGAAAATGAAAGAGGGTTTAAGTATCTCCATGGGTCTGTGAAACTATTGTCTTCCATAAAAAACAATAGGGATTTAGACATCTTGGAAGCAGCTATTGTTTCTGGGTTAAAACAAGGTCAATAACACAATTTAAGTCACCTCCAAAGATACATTTGTGTGTATGTAAACTGGGAAGAGAGGCCAGTAGCTTATTTATAAAGGCAACATCATCCCCATTAGGGCATACACATTTACAAATAATACTGGGGTTTTGGAATATAGAGAACCTCTTACAATGACATGCTCTCCCATTTGGATCAGATAAAATCTCTGATGTTGTGAATTGAATCCTTCTATTTATCAAGATTGCAGCGCCTTTGGCCCTCGAGTTAAAGTTAGTGGTCAACCCATGACTTTCACAACCCAATCTGCTCTGTATTTCTCAAATGGGTCTCCTGAAGAAAAATTATATCACCTTTCAGACTTTTGAGGTGAGCAAAAGCCCTTGCCCGTTTGATTGGACTCTGCCTGCCTTTTGTGTTCCAAGAAAAAAATCTAACTGCTGACCTTGAATTACAGCTGCACTCAGCAGAAGACATAGTGGGCCAGATTCATAAAACTCAGCGGTAACAGCATTGCGCCACAAAAAAAAACTGCAGCACAGTAATTTTAGCTCATTCATAAAGTTACTGTGGTGGTGATTAGCGCAGCAGAATCAATTACCGCTGCATTATTCTCCGCCGTGTCCCAGATGAAAGCCAATGAAAATCAACATGTTAATGAGGTGTTACATATTTATGGTGATACAAACTAAGGCTTCTTGTTGTTGGCTAGCTGCCGATCTGCAATGAACTGCCCATAGGACTTGTTGTAGTTCAAAGTGAATACTGGCGTTGCTATGGTTATTATGACAGGTCACTCCTATGTTACTGTGCTGCAGGTTAACTAAATAGTCCATCACATTACAACATCCACGCGGTATCAAATGCCACAAGAACTGCTACAGATTGTCAAAAGCGACCAAAACATGTTTGATAACATTCTAGAAAAGAAAATCCATTTCACACAGGTTTCATACCGTCAATCTATAAAGGCGTTATTGTTTGTGCAACGGTGTGCTTTTACGAATCTCTTACGGCACATGCAAATGATGAAAGAGGGTAATAGTGCCGCATAAAACACAAACGGTAAAACAGACCAGTAACCCACGTTTATGAATAAGAAAACGTGATACCACGACGGTATCTGGACTTAACGTCACGTGAAATCGGATGGTACGGTGTGCAGTGGTGTGGTGGTGTGCAGAAGGGCACCTTGTTGAATCCATACCGCAAAGAATTCAGGCTGTTCTGGAGGCAAAAGGGTGTCCTACCTGGTACTAGATAGGTGTACCTAATAAAGTGGCAGGTGAGTGGATATTTGAAAAAAAACAAAATTTCAATGTTCAAAAGGGATACCCAGTACCCGGTCAGTTAGCCATGAGTCCAAGTCTTTTCCCGATAACGAAAACTTCTTGCATGATAAATGGACAGTTCGCTCACTTCAGTCAGGTAGGCATCCTAATGATGGTTGTACCAATTGTGCATTCTCTGGATTATTGAAGAATAGTGTTTTCCCCTTGTGATCCACACGAAGACTAGCCAGTTAGAGAAGACATGAGAGGACGTTTTCCTTGTGGAGGCCGGCTTTTATGATGGTAAAAGCGTTTTTCCTCCCGGCCGATTTGCACTGAGGTGGGGATAGAGGATGATCTTCTGGCCATGGAAGCGCAGCTCCTCTTGTCTCCTAGCCAAGATGCGTTCTTTATCTTGGTAGTAGTGAAATCGCACGATAAAGGCCCTGCTGCATCAATCGATCTCACAAGTCTGTATGCTTAATCAAGTATGAGTGGTCAAGTGAAGAAATCACTTCCAAAAAGTTTATCCAAGAGTTGCTTATAAGCATGCCTGGGTTGGAGCCCACCATCTTCTCTGTTATACCAGCTCTCGCTCTCAGATTTGATTTGATTTGAGATTTGAATTTTTTCATTACACTGTAATTACACTGCTAATGAGAATACATTTCCACAAAATTGATTTGAATTGTGTTAAAGGCTGCCAATAATCTTGGCGAGATTTCAATTTTGAAATCATAAAAGCTTTATTTTATTTTTATTGTTTGATCATGTGCTGTTGTAAATCGATAGATGAATATGTGAAGACCAAAAGTTCCCACTATTTCAGAAGATATTGTACAATATCTGTACAACATGTTGTTTTGTATTTGTATTTCAAATCAAAAAATGACTGAGTCTACATTCATGAAACTGATATCTTTGAAGAAAAGAGTGAAAAAGAATATATTTCTATATATTCTATATAAATTGCAAAAAAATTGCATGAACGATCAAATAAAATATGTGCCATGCAATTCCTCTGAGGCCTGTCTGTAGGGATTTGAAGGCCCCTTTAAGCTTTGCTACAATCAGCTGCTTTTCACTGTCACTGGCATTCTAAAACTCATGGCCGATTGGTTGCAAGGACAAGTACATCATAATTTGTCTACAGCACAAACACATTAAGATCTGCCATACAGAATGTAGATGTACGTGGGTCTAAGAAATGCTTTTCTAGTAGCAATATTAAGAGGGTTTGTATGAAAGCATGAATCGGGCTTATGCTGTGCCCCACCACTGGCTCAAAAATGGATTGTGCCATCACAGCAGTGACATCATTTGTGTAGGGTATCATTTGTGTATCATTGTGGGCTTTAAGGCTGTGTAGGGACTTGTCTGGAGACAAATCTTTGATTTTGAATTAAAATGCATTTTACCTCTCAAACAAAGGGACTCAACTTGCCACTTGCCACATTTAGTTTTACAGCAGGAAGTGAGACAGAATAATTTCTATGATAGCAGATGGTCCATGGGACAGAGAAAACGTTGCAACAATGCCATTTATGCCCTACATGCAAATTCCACAGTGGAAATCAGAGGGCATCATCTGAAAGAATTATGTCAACTCACTGTATCTGAATAAGCAATTTCCCCGAAAATGTCTTGATTTCACCATGGCTGTATAGTCTGATTGAATTATTTATTTTGAAATGGAGCTGTGGTGTTCCAGTGATAAGTGTGGATAAAGAAGAAACATGAACATTGGTGTTCTTATGGAGTGTGCCCTTGGTTGATTCATAGACAGAAACTGTCACTGACTGTTTCTAATTAAGTCCTGCCACAGTATGGAGTTAGTATTCATCATGCTCATCTTTATGGTCATTCAAGATTAAGGCCTATGATGGCCATAATCTATTTCATCTTGTAATTCATCTTCCCTGGACTACACCAGGAAATATTTTTGGCTACAGATTTACTCCATAACCAGTAGGTGCAGTGCCATATCCACATTTTCTCCAACTGTCCCTGCTCAAATAGAGTGACAGAAGGCTTATATTGGTGATGATTTGTGTCCAGCTCTGAGATACCGAGCGGGCATCATGAAGGCATTACCCATAATTACCTCTTCAAGGCAGGTTTCCCTTGAAAATGCTTGAAAGATTTTGAATAACCTGTCTCGTTCTTGGTGAAACTTTCAAAGAGTGGTCAAAAGCACCTGAGTTCGTCCCGTAGCAAGAGCTTGTTTCCTGTCTGTTGTGGCCCCCTAGTGGCAGTGGGCCCTATTACCCTTGAAGAACCCATGGTGCAGGAAGCATCTCATAATGTGATGAGTGCTTTTGCACTGGCATAAGGTGGCAAGAAGCTCAGCAAAGCATTAAGAACTTACATGGCCATGTAGGTCCGTGTTCAACAGCATCAAAGCACATGTAAGGCAATGGACTCCATCTGAAAAAAAAAATACTTTTCATAAAATATAAACCTAAGCTTAACACTTCAACACAGCAAATTAAAATAATTTCCAGATGTGGTTCTAAGACTACATTGAACAGACAGAGCAATATGAGTATTATGAGCAAAACTCTCTAGACAATGTCAGTTTATAACTTGAGTGATGGCAAATATAGTCACTGAAATACTTAAAATACGATTTAGCAGATCACATTTAGTTAACACAGAAATCAATTAGTTGTAATTGTTCTGAAAGACAAGAAAAACATCAGTGTACCTTCTGAAGAGATGGTGGTGGGGTTACAATGATAATACCTATTGGAGAAGTGGATCAAAACCCGTTCTCTCTCCTGGGTTTCACCCATTAGTGCAAAAGCTTTCAAGAAGGATCTAAAAACACAAGACGAAACCCAGATGAGAACGACTACACTCGTATATCAGCATCAAGCCCATAAAAAATGCCCAAAATATTATAGGCACTGTAATATGCTAGAGGTCAATTCTCAATGTGACTACAAGTGATTAAGGGTACCTGAGAGAATGGTCCAATGTCATTCCTGTAAATTCAAAAAAGATGAGGTACTCTTCGGCAACCATCTTGCTGAAGTCATTGCTGTGGGTGCAAATGACACATAAATAACCACATTAAGACATGTAAATGATAAATACATGCAGAAACAAATTAAAAAGACACAATGAAGGGTGACCCGCTGTTTGATTTCCTTCATTTTGTTTTTAACTCCAGCCTCAATTAAGGAGTAAATCAGTGAGTCCCAACCAAAGTAGATCTACAGCCTGCTTAGTGACATATATCCTGCTGTCTCAAAACAGCACCACACATCTGACAACCATTTAAAGATGCTTAAGATGCATTTTACCCATCAGTATCTCATTATCAAATTAATTGTGATACCTTGGTATAATTACAGTGACCATGGCCGAGGTGATTAATAGCCTAGGTATTGTTAGTGCTAGTGTTTCTCAAAATTAACACATTTCCTATAAACCTGACTTCCTGTTTCCTGTCCCCCTGCCCTGGCGCCTTTGGCTTACAGGCTAAAAATGTTGTGATTTTTCAACAGGCCTTTCACTCCTTCCGTCACTGCCAGAAATTATGAAAGCTTTAGCTGTTTGCAGTGGAAGAACATCACCCTCTTCCTGTTTTGTACCATAAAGTCAAAGTTTGTGCTATGAAACAACAAACCATCAGATTTTCCTCAAATGCCGACCTGGTGGCACAAATGTAAAATGCAGTGTAGAGACAGGTAGAGACTGCCAATCTTCTCCGTGATGGTCTTGTTTGTTGATGGTAATTATACTATTGTCTCAAAATTAATGTGATGATGATTTATTGATGTTGAAATGCTACAGATAGCAACTTTAATATGAACATTTGTTCAGTAAATTGAATAATTGGAGACAGAAAATGTTTCCTGTCCTTTGTAGAGATCTTTTTAACCCAGACTAATGATACAATAATCAACAAACTGATTGTTTTTAAACTTCTTTTGGTCTTCTTCGGGCTGTAAGGCTAGTTAAATAGCCTTAATCCAGGACAACAGGAGTTTCTCCTATTTAGATTGCATTGAAAACATATCCAGAAAATATGTGCTTATAAAATAATACAATAGTCCACATGTGCTTTGTTTTTATTGCTTTGAGGCCTGAAATGAAAACCTATTAAATCAGACTATTCTTCACTATTATTTAGATATAGTAATCAGTACAATCAAGGTAAAAACAAAAGACTACTAATTTCTGTATTCTGTAACATGTATTAAAAATGTGCACGTCCTTCAATTAATACTTAGCAAAGCAAAAGGTGCTTCTACTAACAGCAGTAAGTCAGTTTGGATAAGTCTCTACCAATGTGACATCTGGATTTTCAAATTTTCTGCCATTCTTCTTTGTAGAAGAGTTCAAGTTTACTCAAATTGCAAGAGAACCTTCTATTCAGCTCCTCTTTAAGTCAGTCTACAGATTTTCGAATAGACTGAGATCTTTCCAGGACAGATCTTCCTTTTATCAGCCATTCTTTGGTTGATCTGGCTGTGTGTTTTGGACTTTTTGCAGATGGCAGCAAATTTTTATTATCTTGTATTATCTTAGTATGTAGAGCTATTCATTTTCCCCTCTATCCTGACCAGAGCCCCTGTCCAGCCCCATAGCATGATGCTGCACCACCACGCTAAACAGTAGCTACTAGCTTCTTTGGGATCTGCAACATACTTTTGGAATTCCACCGAAAAGGTCTTCCTTGGTTTCATTAGCCAATAAGACATTTTCCCTTGGTCTTGGGAGACTGACTGTGTCTCCTTGCATAATTAAGAGGGATTGGATATAGTTTTTAGCAAAGCTGTGTCTTGCCAGAATAAATGATTGTTATATGTATATACCAAATAGTATTTTATTTCATTTTATTGTGATTTTGCTGGTTACTATACCTAAATGAAAGTGAAAAAGTCAGATTTAGTTTTCATTTCAGGTCTCAAGGCAATAAAAACTACAAAACTTAAAAGGGTACCTCTGCAATCTTATCCTCAGTTAGTTGACACGTGATATAATGATACAGTTGACATAATCAAACTGCATTGTAGTCATCACATCAGAGGTCGATAGCTGATGTTTAATAAATGGCCTATATCAGCCCCCTATATTTTAACCCTAGCTACATAAATGATGTCATTAGTATCATATTTGTTAAGGTCAGGTATTATATGATACTAATGACATAAATGATGTCATTAGTATCATATTTGTTAAGGTCAGGTATTATACATGCAAAAGATAATCTTTTACACAGGCAGACCTTCCTGCCCACTAGTACAGAAGTTACATAGATTTTTATATAGGGACAGAGAGCACAGTTATTTTTATTTAACAGTTATTAAAGTACCTACGTACAATATATGGACCTTTATATTCTATATGAGAGAGTGAGAACTTGTATATGTTTGTGCATTAGGCAGTGTAACATCTATGCCTGAGAAACTGCTCAAGTGTGTAGGACGGTACAAGAAAGTCTAGCATGGCAAGTGGAGAATGATATGTCAGGATATGATATAAAGGATATCAGGGTGTATAAAAAAAACACTGACGCATTGTAAAAACTGCATCCAGGGGCAGCATTAAGGCTTGGGAGTTGAATGGAAACCAAAATTAGTCCTTACACAATATGACAATCACAAAAATGTAATTGGCTAGTAAACAACAAGCCTGTTATTTGGGTTTGGTAGCATTAAGGTGGGAATGAAAAACCATCTTGTTTGTAAATCTTCAACATCCCACTGTTGATTTTGTTATTCCCTTTTTATTTCAATAAATACTACAAGTATTAGATTTATGTGGTCTCCCTCATTTATAAACCTGTGTCAACTTGTAACAGCATACATACCCAAACATAATTTGTTGCCAAAAATTACATGGCTATTTCAGAAAAATGGAACCATGAGACCTTCTATAGTTGTCCAAACATGACAACATTAAAATCTAGTGAATATGTGTTGTGTATTATCAAGAATGAGACATGGTTGGCCAACTCATCTCACACGATCATTTTGAAAGAAGTAAAAAAACAGAAAATGTCATTAAGAAAAAAGGTTTTGGTATGAAGTATATAAAGCACATTGTCGTTGTCAGGTGAAAACCTCAAGGTTTACATGGTCCTCTATGGATTGAGAACATTCTATAACCCTTGGTCTTTTGAAAAGGTTTTATTTAATATGAAAAATACATGGTCGTCAATCTAAAAAGTTCATGAAAATTTGGCATTTTGGAGATTCAAGGTTTTGACCCAACAGCAGCTATAGTTCACTTAACAGCACATATATGATTCCCTGAAGGCAAGGATTACCTGCACTTTAATATGTAAATCTGCATCATCTAACATAATGCCGTTTCAAACCTTGCATCTGATTTAGGAAGTAGCTATATGCACTGCTTAATATCTTAGCCAGTGGTGTCCAGTCGTGTCTTGGAACAGTCTGCAGGTTTTCATTCCCACCAAACACCACATCAGCTCATTTCACTGATTATTTCCTCCTATCCCTCTCTCGGGGAACTAATATTGACATTGTCTGCTGTAGTGTTTGGTTGGAATGAAAACCTGCAGATTATTCCATGGCATGCACAAACTATAGGGCTTGTGCTAGCAACAGCTGATTCCAGGTATGATCCACTCACTTCTTGCCCAGATGCTTTGCCACATCAGAGCGGCGGAAGCCTTCCAGGTTGTAGAGCCGTCGAGCAAGGCGTCGTGCCCCCTCCTGGTCACCCCGGCTGCCATTATGCAGTGTGTCGGTGCTGTCCTTGAGTCGATCCATGTCAGAGTGCCAGTCAGACAGGGCTGCCCTTACCTCCGCATCATTGCTGCTAGAAAAAGGATGGATAGCGATGGAGAGGAGAAGAACAAAAAGTAAAGAAACAGGTAGGAGGTGACGGTCGGAGTAAGGGATGGAAAAGAGAAAAGTGAGAGATCAGGGGTTAGGAGCAAGAGAGAGACAGGGAGACCAGATGGAAGGCAAAGAGACAGGGAAATGGAAGGAAGCATGGAGGGAAAAAAAAGCAAAGAAAAGATGAAAATCACAGTGCACACAAAAAGGAAACTGCATCCATTACCCGAGTTCACACCTTGAGCAAACCAATAGTTCATGCCCCATCAAACACAGACTATGTAACGCAACAAAAATCTCAAAGGGACAGCAATGGAGTCCTCAAAGCAGTGCAGAATTATAAGAATCTTAATGGCAATCATTTTCTATGGGATACCAGAACGGATGAGGAAGTCTAGCTGGCCCAACAGGTTGGTTATGCAACCACTGTGATCTTTACCAGACAGGCCAAAAAAAGAGCTGGGCCCGGTTTCATGTACGTTAGTTTGTTGACAATTTGGGATAAACCGTTTCACAAAGCAAGTTCACAATTTAGCCAGACTTGTTACTGTGGCAACAGTGTCTTTAAGGGTAATTACGGGATTTTTAAACCTGGGCCCTATGTTTACATATTTGGGGGTCTAAATGACTAATAGGTACAAAAAGTTTTGGAATTGGTCCAGTAGATCACCTCAGCCGGCAGCCGCGAAACGGGCTTCAATGGCTGCAACGTAATCCTGTTGGGCAACTGCGCCCGATGAAAGTATGTCCATTAAAAGTACGTGTTTTTGCCACTGACAGGCTCAGAAGCAGAAGTCTCGCTCAAGGAGAAGACTAACAGCGAAACTTCTCCTTGAGCGAGATAACAGAATTCTCCTTTAATCCTCTGAATCTTATGTCCTTACATTGCGCTGTAGCAAGCAGCAAGCCTACATTGACCAACGCTGGCAGGATGTCCGAGTGGGAGACTTTGTCCGCCTGTCCTGCAACGAGATCATCCCTGCCGATATGCTGCTGCTGTACTCCTCCGACCCCCACGGGATCTGTTACATAGAGACGGCCAACCTGGACGGAGAGACCAACCTGAAACAGAGGCAGGTGGTTGCAGACCTCCCGCTGCAGGTAGGATTACAGCAAAGAATGCAAAGCAAAGGTTGTTATGGCAGGGTGGTGATAAAGATTCGGACTCACCACTCACTATATTGTGTCAGACAGCCGATGCAATAAACTACCGCCATCTAAATGAGGTTAGCAGTTTAAAGGAAGTGATGCGTTTTACATTTCTAGTTTGTTTGGAATAAAAACAAGAAGAAATGGGCAGTTAGCATGGGCAGCGATAGCCACCATGGCTTAAGAGACAGAATATCAAATCTGAAAATGGTATAATTGTAATTGGCTTGTCAAAGTGGGGGTTAACTAACTGGTTCACTAGCAGCTAGGTGGCTAGGTGCAGTTTTCCATAGACACAAGGAGACACGTCTTATGTCAACTAACCAAAACAATAGATTGTGCTGCAACTCATCTTGTCATAATAATACTAATAATACTAATAATAATACTAATAATAATACTACTACTACTACTAATAATAATAATAATAATCCCAGAGTTACAGAGTACACATGTAACTTTTGAGGGAAAAGGCAGAAGTGCAGAAGTGCAGTTACAGAACTACTTTTCCCAGGAAATGGCCACCCTATTGGCCCAGCCCTCGCAACCAGCTGGCTGTTATGTTACCTAGGAGTATATAGTATCAAGAAAGAGGAACCATTCTCAGAATTTAGGGTAGTAATGCAAGTTATTGTAACTTGTTGATCTCACTTCTCTGAGCTCTCTCAATAAAAGGAACTTTTTGCATTATCACATCTTGAGGTTTAGCACCCTCATCTTGAATGAAGAAGAAATTCCTCAACTGTAAACCAACAATTATTTGCTCACGTAATTGCGTTTATATTTATGTGATAGTAAAAAATGCAATTGTAAAAGTATATACTGCAAAAAGTTTACAGTTACATTACATTACAGTCATTTAGCAGACACTTTTATCCAAAGCAACTTACATAGGTAGGATAGTTGACACTATGTGGGGCTCGAACCCACAACTCTGAGTCTCATGCTCTACCGACTGAGCTGTCCGGGCCAAACGTTTCGCAATTTCACTCATTGTGTAAATATATCTGCAGGTTTTATTGAATTTGCCTTGTCTGTGTGTGTGTGTGTGTGTGTGGTGTTCCAGGGAGTAGAGTTTACGCCAGAGAGCTTCCACAGTCGTATTGAGTGTGAGAATCCCAACAATGACCTCAGCAGGTTCAGAGGTTACATGTGAGTTCCTTCTCTTTGTCTTACAGCAGATCTTGGACTCCATTACTCCATCCAGATGTAGTTCACAGTAGGATTAGACCCATGTATGGGCTGATATTAGCCTTTCATTCAGTGGGGGTTCCATCATTTTGTGTCCCATCGACCAGGTGGCGAATATATCCTGCTCTGTCCTGTCCTGTCTATGTCTATGTTATTGTCCTGTCCTGTCCATGTCTATGTCCTGTCCTGTCCATTTCTATGTTCTGTCCTGTCCATTTCTATGTTTTGTCCTTTCCATTTATGTGCCCTGTCCATTTCTATGTCCTGTCCTGTCCATTTCTATGTTCTGTCCTGTCCATTTCTGTGTCCTGTCCATTTCTATGTCCTGTCCTGTCCATTTCTGTGTCCTGTCCTGTCCTGTTCTGCCCTGTCCTGTCCTGTCCATTTCTACGTCCTGTCCTGTCCATTTCTGTCATTTTTGTATACATTTAGCACAAGCAAACTTTAATTAGATGTGCACCATTTACACATTTGAGGAAATGCAGTGAAATACTTTCCAAGATTTTAAGTTTTTATTTCATTTTTGTAGCCCAGCCCAGGACATGTTGAAAACATCAACAACTGCAACTGCATAATGCGAGTGTAGCCCCACACAGGACCCCTTCAAATCTCACTTACATTTCACAATATGTCAAACAAACTTATTTTTTTTTTAAACTTTTAAATAGACTTTGGCAGTTTGTCTACAATTGATGCCTACTCTGCTGTCCCACAGGGAACACTCCAGCAAGGTTCGCGTTGGCCTCCACAACAACAACCTCCTATTGAGAAGCTGCACCATCCGCAACACTGAGACTGTCGTGGGCATTGTGGTCTATGCTGGTGAGAGCACGGAGTGACTTCCAACACATATTACGACATTAACTTTGCCACAAATGTGTCATTTTAATTTCAACTATAGTTTCTATTTGTTATGTTTGTTTTTAGAAAGGGTTTGGTAGTTTTCGCATTTGTCTAGTTTTCATTTTCATTACTGTGTGAAGTGTGTACAATTTGTCTTTCACTGGATACTGATAATTGATCTGGGCCCACTTTACTCTCAGTATGACATTAGTAAAAAGGCTGGAAAGAAATCAGGGGCATTTTTTTATTAGTTTGAATTAGTTTTGGAGGTGATCATCTTATTTTGTTTAGCTTCAACAGCGGAGTTCATTAAGTTTATTTTCCAATTCTGTTGCAGTTTACTGTTATGTATCCCATGGCAATTTTTTTAGACTTTATTTTAGGCTGAATTACCCGTAATAATACCAACCCATAATGACCTTCATGAATCTTCAGATATAAATTAGATTTGCGGCTAACATTTCGCAAACATTCCATTATTGCGGGGAGATTGCTGTAGCAAACGGCGGTACACTTTTGGCAACGTTGTTTTGGCAAATGCAGCAAATGCACAACAGCTTGATTAGTGTACACTACCGCCAGCACATTTGTGCCTGCTCCTCAGTACAAGGAATGCTGGAGAAACCAGTCAGGTGAGTGGGAGGGGGTGTCCACCCCCATCGCCAACAGAAAACCAGGTATTGTTACAGTACTCATCTGTGGCCTCAGACAGCATTCAGCCTCTTAGCTGGTGGGCAGATGGTATATACTGCATAACATAGGGCATATAAGCCACTGGTATATGGTGTAAACATTACACTATTTCTTCCAGCGTTCTCTCTGACGTGCATTTGAGGAATATTAAAGGTTTATTTGGATAGCCTATCAAGTGACAAAAAGTACATGTCCAGCAAAGTGTAATTTGTCTATTTGCTCGTAACCCTGACCTTAGCCTTACTCGAACCCTAATGCCATTTTTAGGATTAACCCTAATCCAGACATTGAAAAAAAGTGTGCCCAATGTTTTGAAAGAAACTCTTAACACACTTGCATGGGAAGACCACTGACTAGGTGGTGACTAGGTGGAGGTTGGAATGTGCTATTGAAGTCTTGACGTCTGTATTTCCTGTCGCCCCCCTTGGTAAAGTTTACTATTTAAAAATGAATATATTCAAAGAGGAGACTTTTCCGAGATTCCAAATTGTTTGCTCTTTGCGCTGCTAAGGCTCCCCCTGCATCCTGGAACCTAAAGCAGGTTTCTTTTAAAAGCCACCGTGAGGTTGACTTAAAGGATCCTCTTCCACTATTATAGATCATGAATCTCTGATGTTTAATCCATTCTAGTTATTTTGTGACAAAGTGTTGTAAACTCACCTTTTTATTGTACCCACTTTCCCTCAACCTGCCTTGTCTACTTCTACTTCAGATAGTGATTTCCTATGTTTCCCAGAATGCCGTTTGACAATCCCCAGAGGGCGTGCCTGGACTTGGGTGTTTAGCTGGGTTTATTAACTGTATGATTCTGCTAGCAAGTGGATTTTAAGTGGCTTCATTTTCTTCTATTCTGATTGTTATATAACAATAACCCAATATAGAACTTGGACCTTGAAGCAGAACTGAACCAGACAGGAACCAAAACATACTAGTAAAAGATACACTATATTGCCAAAAGTATTGGGACACCCCTCCAAATAATTGAATTCTGGTGTTCCAATCACTTCCATGGCCACAGGTGTATAAAATCAAGCACCTCGGCATGCAGACTGCTTCTACAAACATTTGTGAAAGAATGGGTCACTCTCAGGAGCTCAGTGAATTCAAGCGTGGTACCGTGATAGGTTGCCACCTGCGCAATAAGTCCATTCGTCCAGAGTCAGTAGCTACAGACCTCCAAACTTCGTGTGGCCTTCAGATTAGCTCAAGAACAGTGCGTAGAGAGCTTCATGGAATGGGTTTCCATGGCCGAGCAGCTGCATCCAAGCCTTACATCACCAAGTGCAATGCCACTGGACTCTAGAGGTATAAAGCACGCCGCGCACTGGACTCTAGAGCAGTAGAGACGTGTTCTCTGGAGTGACGAATCACGCTTCTCTGTCTGGCAATCCGATGGACGAAGTCTGGGTTTGGCGGTTGCCAGGAGAACGGTACTTGCCTGACTGCATTGTGCCAAGTGTAAAGTTTGGTGGAGGGGGGATTATGGTGTGGGGTTGTTTTTCAGGGGTTGGGCTTGGCCCCTTAGTTCCAGTGAAAGGAACTCTTAATGCTTCAGCATACCAAGACATTTTGGACAATTTCATGCTCCCAACTTTGTGGGAACAGTTTGGGGATGGCCCCTTCCTGTTCCAACATGACTGCGCACCAGTGCACAAAGCAAGGTCCATAAAGACATGGATGAGCGAGTTTGGTGTGGAGGAACTTGACTGGCCTGCACAGAGTCCTGACCTCAACCCGATAGAACACCTTTGGGATGAATTAGAGCGGAGACTGAGAGCCAGGCCTTCTCGTCCAACGTCAGTGCCTGACCTCACAAATG
>OOFE01047168.1:0-10108 GCA_900323365.1 Monocentris japonica
TACTCCTTACATTTAAAATTCAGACCTTCAAAGTACAAAGTACTTTAAAGTACAAGTTACAAGCACAAGTATTATTTTTTTCACTGGCCGAACTATTGACCCTGCAGCCAATCAGATCCCAATCAATACCCTTGCTGATTGGTCCTTGGGGATCTTTGATTATAGACACCCTCTATCATAATATGACCGTCAGAGAAGCTACAGAAGATGGCCACTAACGTTACGAGTGATGAGGACGAAACGGTCGCCATGGCGAATGGGGTCAGCTAGCCGGTATCTGGTTTGGTAAATACTGGCTAGCTGAACCCATTCGGTTCCACTAGCACTGCTACAAAATGCTAACAAGCTTCCAGCTTCCATTTAAAAATGCTTTTCAAGTCTTTGACAAGAACCTTAAGATGTGCGATATTGAACCCAAGTATAAAAAACTGAACTATCGGTAAATTTTTTACAAGGCTGTAGTTTGGCCAACTTTAGAACTGGATGCTGTGATGTGATTGATCCATGTTAGTTTGCCTCAACATGTTTTTCGATGGAGAAGTGCAAAAAAGTCTCCTCTGTTATTTAATTTCAACATTGTCTATCCATTGCAATAATAAAAAAGTTTACTTTTTACTTTTTAATACTTGAGTACATTTAAAAGTAGAAACTTTCTGACTTTTACTCAAGTGTATTTTTAGCTAGATACTTTGACTTGTAATTGAGTAAGATTTTGAACCAGTACCCATACTTTAAAGTAGAATTTCTGGGTACTCCACAGGGGGTGGAGTTACCACGCCCTGTGTGAAAGCCACTTCAGCCTGTGTGTGATTTGAAAAGATAGCAGCTTATAATACTAAAAGAGTGTGTGTTTGTTCTCATGCGTACGTCTCTAGCCAGTGCTCTGACCGATGTGGCAGACAGGCTGGTGCAGATCACTGACTTGGCACCAATCCCTGACGCTGACCTGGAGGCAGCCGGCCTGGACGACCAAGATGGTGGGTTCCCACTCTCACGTAGTTTCACATCGTAGGGAAGTGTAACGTTACAGTCAGATCACGTTCCTCTGGCTCGTGAAGAGTAAGAATTAGAATCACGTTCATCAGCAAATACAGGAAACTTCAGAGTTTCACAGTACTTAGTGAAACACACGATACAGAGACAACATCAACATGTAGTGCAAAGAGAGTTGCCATAGACGGTAACACGATACACCACACATCTCACTGTAACTTCGGCATTCAGTGTTTCAGTGCATTTGAGCAGCTTGGCATGCAGTGCGGTTGCAGCTGTGTAGTGCAGTGAGACATGCTGTATCTAGAGGTAATGGTTCTTAAATGAAGTGAAATCACACCAGAGATCTGGAACGGGACCTCAGTGACAAAGTGCAGACCAAACAGTTTTAGAAACAAGTACTAGACAAAATATCTTTTTTCTTTGTTGTTTTCTTCAAAAGCCGGCAAGCAATACAACCACCGACCACAGTTACACAGGATAATCAGGGACTGACACACACACACACACACACACACACACACACACACACACACACACACACACACACACACACACACACACACACACACACACACGACAAAATGCAAATAGAATAGATAGAAAAAACAAGTTTCACAACAAAGCACACCATGCAACACCAAAACACTGGTAAAAGGAAAAGGTAGTGGAGTCTCACAGCCACTTTTTCACCAGTTATCCCAACCCTGTCAGGACTCCACAGGGCCATAAAGCTGCAGGTAGTTTATGCCAGACAGATAATAAAACAAATAAACAAGCAGACAGTAAATACACAAAACAAAAGAAAACACAGTAGTTAAAATGCAGAACTACAATTGAAAGAACTGCCCTCCAACAGCGGACCAACTAAAACCAAGTGCGCAGGACGCGCTGGAAGGGAAAAATAGAATGGGCAGTAGCGCCAGGAAATCAGTGCGAGCTGGGACACGCGCGCGCCTATAATAATCAATCTGATCAGTTACTGCATTGAAAGGAAACGGAAAAGGGGTTTTGCCTGTCTAGATTTAAAGCAATACTCATGCAAACGCTGGGCGTGTGGCGTCTCTTAAGTCGCACAGTTTCACCGGTGGAAGAGAAGACAGGGACCGACGCGGCTGACATCCATGGCTTCTAAAGGAGCGGCTCATTGGTGCGATGGGAGGCTTGGCTGTTGATTGCCTGTCCATTGCAGTCAGCCCATTTCCTCAATCAGCCTGATTTAAAAACCCAAAATAAAGGGGGAGAAAATATAAGAGGCAGCTCAACACTGTCATAATACTAAAACAACAAAGAGAAAAAGCATACTCTACTACACCTTCTACATAGGGAGAGAGATGGCACTACATTAACAGTCTAGACGTCATGCACCCATTACATAGACAACTTAAAGGGGCATTAAACATTAAAGCCACCATGAAATGAAAACCTTGTCAGCTAGTTCTCCATATCGTAATGTACATTTATTTAACAATAAATGCCCAAAAATTGGTAACATGTTACAGTGGTGCATTTGTGGGTGTTTCCTTTTCCTAAGACACCATGGTTGCATCCCAGTGGCTGAATTCATTCATTTTGAAGAAACCAGAATTTACGGAGGCTCAATACTATGCACAAAGCATTTATGAACTTTTTTTATTTATTTATGAACCCCAACATCCTGTTTCAATCAGACATTTGTTGAATTACGTAAAAAAGACACCATCAAAATGTAAAAAAAAATATATCTATGACCTTCATTGACCTCTACTGGCAACCAGTAGGAACTGCAATGACATTGATAGAACTGATCTCCCACACCAGGGGTGTCGAACCATATGCCATGGAGGGCCGAGTATATGCAGGTTTTCATTCCAACCAAAGACTACACCAGGTGATTTCACTGATTAGTCCCTCCTCTCTGGTTGAGGGTGTGATAACCAGTCGAATCACCTGGTGTATTCTTCGGTTGGAATGAAAACCTGCATACTCTCGGCCCTCCATGGCACATGGTTTGACACCCCTGTCCTACACAAATCTCTGGCACAACCCCTCTGCCCTCTTGAGCTACGGTGGTCTGTAAATGACACAAACAGTAAAGGTTTTGTTCCACGGGCCAGAAAGTGAGTTTTAAAAGCCAGAAACACAAGTAATCCATGAGTCATTGGTATTGATCAACATCCCTATCAACCCCCACGGATATATTATGATCATGTTGTGCTGTGGGGAGGTTAAAACCTTACTTATTGCCCCTTTAAGTCGTTATACAGTACATACTGAAACATGTGGTACAAGGACAGCAACACCTCACATACAGCACAAAGAGGAGGTGGAGGAGTGAGGAGCTTCATTTCATCTCCACCACTTGAAATATTTTACATCTTCTCTGACAAAACGAGTACGCACAGCAAAGTAAAGCTCACTGTGTAATACTATTCATATTATTTACCATCTGGAGACAAAAATCTGGAATCTAAAATACCAACAGTTTAGAGGAAGTAATTATCTGTTTTTTTTTTAAATATTGAGCTATGAACAGCCTCTTGTTTTTCTGCAGTGGTCATTCAGAAACTGGTGGAGCTGCTGAAAAAGTCTGGAGATGAGTTGGACGACCAGGTGAGTGTTTGTGAAATAATGTTTTGTTTACTTTGTTTAAAGCGGTAATCTCAAAATCTGCACTTTTAAAAAATTAGTCTCCATCTTTGTCTCTCAGCCTCACTATGGTGTTCCTCACTGTGGTGTTCTTCACTGTGGTGTTCCTCACTGTGGTGTTCCTCACTGCTCTTCCCAGAGATCACCTGTCAATCAAACAGTGTGTCCAGTACTGTGACGTCTTTCTCCTTGGATTTTCTGTCGATGGAGTTTGAGTTTCTGTAGGTGGCGCTCTTTTCTTTGTCTGTTCAGCCATGGTGGCTATCGCTGCTCATGCTAACTACCCAGTTCTTCTTCCGTTGAAACGTAAAACGCATCACTTCCTGTCTCCAGAGGATTTCTCCCAGGAAAGACCTACCTGACACCGGATGCTTAGAACAGCAGATGGAAAAGCTTCATGACCTGGTAGAGGTGGATCACTGTTGGGTTATCAGTCAGATACAGAGAGGCAGAACACATTTATTAAATGTACAGATTGATACCCTTTTTGTATTTGGTTGGTTCAGGTTCACACTGACCAATCACAAGCCAACCAGGGCTTGGAAACAAAAGTCCCATGACTCCCCAGCAACTAGTTGATTGGACAGAGTTTTGGTAACCTGTCATCCCACCAGGTTAGAGAGTCCAAACCAATCTGGTTCCAGTCTGTAACTTGATCTACCATGATGGACTTGTCTGCTCTTCTCTGAACATGAGCATCAGTCCAGACTGACTGACGTTATGCTAGGCTTTCCAGGTCTCCTTATACCCATAATCCCATGTGTTTTGGGGTCATTTCCTGTTGTTGGTTTGGATTGTGCTCTCATTCACTGCTTGGTGTTACATTTAATACACGCATCACTACAACATTTCTCATCATCTCATCCATGTGTTCACACTGTTACCTTTCCTTCCATTTCAGATCAAGCAGAACAAAGTCCTCCAACAGCGGCTCAGCGCCTTTGACTATGCCCTGTTTGAGAGGCTGACCTCCAGCCTGCAGAGCCTGGTGGAGCCGGACCCGGCAGGCCAGGCTTCTGTGTCTGAGGACAGGATCCAGAGGGAGAAGATTGCCTGGGCCTTCGAGGTGACCAGCAGGCTGTCGGCTGTGGACGTCATCCCCAAGAGGCGAGCGCTGTCCTTCGGGGAGCGCTACATCCGCCTGCACCACTCTGTCTGGGTCCAGCAGCATGGAGGCTGGGTGAGCGGCCTTTAGATCCGTACAGGGGGGTGACAGAGGTGGCCTAAAGGTTACAGACAAGAGGGGTGTCCTGGTGGCCAAGTTGGCTAATGTTTGATTTATAATTGAAAACGACCTCACGTCTGTTCTGGTGTGACTCATCAAGACGTTGAAGAGAGGTTAGCAAAGCAAGTTCACTGGTAACGACAAATCTAAGACCCATCTTCTAGTGATTGTACTTGAACATCACTCTGGATAACAGGATGAACAATAGTACAGTTGAAGTCTTGGTTGGCCTTATTTTTTGAAGTTTTCTGAAGTTCTTTGTGGACTTGTTGTAGTTTTGGGCAGGGCACCAACCGTGAGGAGACGTTCCTGCCATTTCAGTAGAAGACTGGTTGTACTGGGCAGCTCCCAGTGTTTGTGGTTGTACTGGTTAGGAGGGAATGTGTGGAACTGTATGACTATGAAGCAGGGCAGCGCTGAGTAAGAGCGCTTTACCAGCCAGAAGGTTTTTGGGATTAGAGTGGGACTTCCTTCCAAACTGGGGAGGAAACAGCTTACAGCCACAGCCAAACTTTTAAATTCCCACCCTGCAGTCTAGTGGTAAAATGACTCTGAGTATGCTGCCTTCTCTGTCCCATCTAGGGAAAAGCGTTTGACAGTGACGACATTGACTGAACTTCCACCGGCTCCGCCTCATGTAGCCATGGACTGACCACAGCCATGACTCCCAAGTCCACATTCATTCCAGATATGCAAACCATGATGTTGTGAATGTCATGAGCATTTTATCCTTCCTGTTTTCCTTTTCATCATGGAATGTATTGTCATTATGGGAATATGTACAAAATAATTTTGATATGAAATAAACAGAACAAGTTTGTCACACTGGATACTGTTGTCATTTACCTGTGAGTCATCAAACATAACAATGCTTTTTTTAATGTCTAGATATATTGATATGTGTTGGGCACGCATGCACGCACACACACACACACACACACGCACACACACACACCATTCAGACAACCATGTACTTTAACAGGACGGAGACAGGTAAAGGTATAAAGGTATTCCAGGCAGCTTATTTTGATAATAATAATAATAATAATAATAAAGGAAAATGCTTCACACCAACACACTAAATTATTTTTAATGCATAATAATTTACACTTCTATATAACTTTTTCATAGGTCTCTGCACTGTACAGAACCAAAATCACAATTTTTGACAAACTCTCAAACATTTACACCATAGTATGTTTTCTGTGACATTATACAGTGGTAAGACAACCTGTGAAGTGCTGATAAGTTGTTGTTTGGTCCACGTTGGATGAGAAAAGATAATGCAATGAGTCCTAATACCGATACAAGTATGATGCAACACAAATGATTCAAAAGGTTGATGCCTTTTCATCATTTAAGAAACGAAGATACACAACAGCCCTGCTGAAAAAGTAAGAGAGCCCTTGCTTGTAAAATCCCATTTAGATGAGATTTTGGTTGCCTGTACTCAGGGACATATGGTTCATCAGTGCTAATTTGTTAAAACAATCCCCCCTTTAATGGTCCATTTCCATCATCATACAAGGAGAATGAGAGGCAGAGGCGTAGTGAGCAGATTTGCACAAACAAATCGATGCAAATCAAACGAGATCCTAACACTACATGTAAAATGGACTTGGCACCTTGGCTGTAGCTGCATTTTCAAACACATTTAGAGGCTAAAAACATGAGGAAGACAGGCTGGTGAACCTTGTACTTCACACTGCAGCAGAGTACTGGGCAGCAAAATCTAGTATTGAGGACATTTCAGCAAAAGAAGTTCACTCACCTTTTCAGCAGGAGTCCTGCATTTCTACCTTTCTGGCTAAGCTACTTAAAGCTGCCACGTGTAGCATGTTAACAGGAATAAATCATTACCACATTAATTGCAGGATGCAAAAGGTTTCTAGAAAATGTAGTCTTAATTTGGAGACGCACTAACAAAACCACTGGCTACCAGCCCGCCATGGTCTCATTTGTTTAATGACAATTAATCAATTAATCTTACAATAATATATTGTGTTAGAAATGCTACACGTAGCACCTTTAATGAAAAAATATTCAGCCTTGCTCGAACATTCTTTTTATCATTTATGTTACATTATGCTTTATTTACGAATTATTGGTAAAAACTGACAAAATCAAACTAGCTCATAAATCTTTAGTTGCTTCTGTGTATTGTAGCTGTATGTTCAATTTCATGTGAAAAATAGATATTTGTCACTTTCATGTTATTTTTCTTAGGGCTTTGAGGTTATGTGTATGTAACGTGCCCTCTGGCGGCCATATTGGTGTCCCATGTTAACAGTAACTAAGTTAGCCTGCTGGCTAGTTAGCTAGCTAACCATCACTGTCTTGTTGTTAACACATCTGATTAGCACACTAGCTAATGTAGCTAGTAGAAGCTAGCGTTAGCAGTGGCTAGTAGTCCCATGTTAAAAGTAACTAAACTAGCCTGCTGGCTAGTTAGCTAGCTAACAGTTTGTCCCTGCTTTGTCCCTGCGTCCGTATATACTGTGTAACTATGCAAGGTATCAATAAGTCTCTGCAGCAGTGGCACAGAGACAAATCTCTGTACAGTATGTTTATTGCACTTGGCTGATAGAAACCTGCCAGCAAAGAGACTAAATTTCCCATTTGGGTCCGAGGCCAAGAGGGTTTAGGAAACCCTGCTCTGCTCTAGAGGTTTTGTGAATGCAGGCTGAGGTCTGTAGATCCACCGCTAATGGGCAAACAACTGGAGGAACCACGACAAAAACAGGATGGTTCTGAGCCACTTGCTTCAATTGTGACTATGCAGCCCTTTGGGTGTGTGTGTGTGTGTGTGTGTGTGTGTGTGTGTGTGTGTATACTCCAGCTTTCTGCACTACCTTCTTCCTCTGTTGAAGCAGTCTGAAACAATAGGACACACACACACATACACACAGAGGAAGTGAGGACCACTGCATTCCAAGACCGCGGCTGCCCAGCTGTTCCACACACACCGAGGTCTGGCCAGAGGAAACCGTTACAGGCAACACGTCTAAGGTTAAGTACATGACGTGTCAGCCATTTAATACCGTCTTGTTTGCCTACTTGTGACGAAGGCCTTGATCTATTACGGCTGATCGGATCACCGTTAATCAGCAACTCGTCCCGACATCCCTGAGGCCATAATAAACTGGTAGCAAAAGAATTGTTTTATTACACCGTCATTCCTGATGGCTACACTCCAGGAATAGCTAGGTCAGCTGTCGCATCAGACTCAAAAAATGGCAAGAAGTGATAACTTTGCAATGCTAGCGGGCATGAAGAGAGACTGTTTGCCTGTTAACTGTGCTCCATAAGGACCCAGATGGCTGCTGTGCTATCTGCATCGATGCCCAGTGAAGGCAGTATTGTCTACTTCTGCTGCCTCAAACAGACGCCACAAGCGTGGTCACCTTGAGAACTCTAGGCACTCGCCCTGTTCAAACAGAGCAGGGGATGGTTACATCAGATCCTGTGTATTGGTAAATACGTAGCCTGTACCGTGTCACCTGAGGGTGCAGTGAGTGAGGCCAGGCGCTAATGCAGCGGGCCTGGAGCAGGTTTTCATGAAAGCTTCATCAGCCTAAATGACAGAGTGGAGCTGAAACAGAGAAGAGCATCTCATCCCCTCTGACTGAGACCCCATACATTCACCTGCTCTGGGTGTTGTAGTTCAGACAGTTACCTACATTTGGAGACGCAGCTTTAAAAAAAACTTGGATATCCGCCACTAAATATCCAGGACCCTCTCTTTTTTTACTCGACAGCTTCAGAGATGGCAGAAGGTAAAACCTACAGTGGAACCTGCCTCACCTCACCTTTCAGGAGCTGCTAACCTAAAGAATTTCATTCCTGGTTTCAATGGCGAGTTTTAGCGTCCCATGATGGTGTAAATGCTGTTTCAGAGGCTTTTCCCCCTGTCAAGAAGACAGTTCTGGGAGAAACACTGCATTCTTGTTATATTTTGGTATGAAAATTGTCAAATTTAAAGATAGTGAATATTGTCAGTCAACGGACCCCAGCTGGGGGATCAAACCTGTGACCTTGTGGTCATGAGACCTTACGTACCCAGCCAACATTTAGTCCACAGTCCTACTGCGCAGTTTCTAATAGCTACAGACAAACAAGCAGGGCTAAAAACCAGAGGAAAACCAAGCAGGGCACACACTTGTTTCCTGCTCCTACATTCCTAGTCAAGCCACACAGACTGCAGAACCAAAGCAACACCTGACTGAGCGGCCTCGTCGTTATCGGAGAGGTTGCAGGGTCAAACCCCACAACAGCCAAGCGTCCTTGGGCAAGGCACCGAAACCCCCTACCTGTTATCGCAAGTTCCTCTGGACACTCAGTTTGTAGCTTGTATGATATTGGCCTGATCAGTGTTTACACATTTGAATCAGAAAACTGTAAAACGGTAAGAATTCATAACTGCAACGCTGCCAGGAACACAGAGTGGTAGCAGCGAGAAGCTAGCCTGCACGTACCTGGGTGGGCTGAGTACATCTGCAGCCTATCCCACCATCTGTACCAGCTAAGCTTACTCCCACCCGGCTCCTTTATTTCTTTTTCTTATTACATTTGTTTTTACAGGTACGCCGCACGTTAAATCAACTGTGCACTGTTGCAGCCAGCAGGTTAGTCCTCAGCTGCTGCAGAGATGTTGGCAGGCCTATTGCTCTGGAACAAGGCATGACACTGGCCTTAAATTAGAAACAAACAAGATCAGTCCTAGCAGGGATGCAATCAGGGAAACACAAAAAAAAAAAAAAAAAAAGGTGAAGAGATAATCGGAGGCAGCAGGAAATTTGGGCTCTACTTTAGGAATTAACGGAAGCTATGTGTCCAAGAAAGCCTGAAATCTGTCACATCCCAGGGCCTTAGGACATTTATTTGGCCATGTAACTACCACAATGGGGCCTGGAGGTTAACCATCCATTAAGACACAAGATGTTACTATCCCTTGTGCCGTAATCCAAGGAAAACACTTGTAGAAGCCCAATTCAGATAAAAATACAAAAGATACAACCACCACCAAATGAACACCATAGCAGACATCAGGCTACACCGTCATAGATCTACAGAGTCATTCCTCAGATGGCACCATTCACCAGTTACCTACCCTAGCCAACAGCGGTATGTGGCACGTCATTGGGGTTATCAAGTGGGCACCTTCCTTCACCGATGTTTCGTTGAGTTCGGCCCACGACACCTCAAGAAGGCTTAACGGTGTATTCCAGCGTCCTGGAAACACCCCCCTCTATGCCACCACCT
>OOFE01047169.1:0-12443 GCA_900323365.1 Monocentris japonica
GAACACCATACCTACCGTCAAGCATGGTGGTGGTAGTATTATGCTCTGGGGCTGTTTTGCTGTCAGTGGAACTGGTGCTTTACAGAAAGTAAATGGAAGAATGAAGAAGGATTACCTCCAAATTCTTCAGGAAAACCTAAAATCATCAGCCAGAAGGTCTTGGACGCAGTTGGGTGTTCCAACAGGACAATGACCCCAAACACATCAAAAGTGGTAAAGGAAGGTTTTAGAATGGCCTTCCCAAAGTCCTGACTTAAACCCCATCGAGAACATGTGGACTGTGCTGAAGAAACAAGACCGTGTCAGAAAGCCAACAAATTTAGTTGAACTGCACCAATTCTGTCAAGACGAGTGGTCAAAGATTCAACCAGAAGCTTGTGGATGGCTACCAAAAGCACCTACTTGAGGTGAAAATGGGACATGTGACCAAATGTTAGCATTGCTGAATGTATATTTTTGACCCAGAAGACCTATAATACATTTATGAAAGAACCAAAATTCATCCATGTTTTGTGACAAAGAAGTATCTGCTCCAATCATTCAGCACAGAAAAATAAGAGTTGTAGAAATCATTGGAAACTCAAGACTGCCATGATATACATGTTCTTTACAAGTATATGGAAACTGTTGACCACAACTGTAACTTAAAGCTGCACTCGGTGGGTCTCAAAGTGGGTCTGCAACAGAGAAGCGCATCATCAGGCCCAACCATTTAGATGCCGTAGATTCACCGTCAGTTTGATCACTGGTAGGAAAACTTGACTCACAAACGATGGCTGAACCTCTTCACCACCTCGACCAGACGCTGAGATGAAGACATTTCGTTAACTGATGTCACCTTACAGGATTTCTGGGTATTGAAGTCCTCAAAATCCAAAGTCACCTAGTGCAGCGATAATTTTCAGACCTCAGACTCATTCATGGTCTGCCAGCTTGAAGTACAGTCAGAACTGGAGTGCTTTGTAACTCAGTGGATTGGGTCAAATGCCATGTGGCAGCAATACTCTATCTCTTTTTCTATCTGTCTCTCTCACTTTCTCTGGTTCAAAGGTTTTTATTTGTCACACACTGTCTTGTTTCCTCCACTGCTGCCCAGTAAAACAGAAATGGAAAAAGAATGTTAGTATATATACACATAGTGAACTGCTTCATATACTGTATATCTTTCTTTTCTCTCTTTCAAACCTTTCTTTCTTTTCAGCTCCCCGCATCAAACCTCAGGATTTCATTGCTTTTAACAAAACACACAATTCTGCTGAGCTGTCGTGGAAAGCTCTTCCTCCTGAAGACCAGCAAGGTTTCCTCACACACTTCGCCTTGTGCAGCTTGAAAACCAGCCTGCAAGACGAGGCTGAAGGTGAAAACCTGTTTGACTGTAAATATGGAGCATATAACATGGTGGATGCATCAAAGCGTCTCACAGTAACTTGAGAGCATACATTGGAAGTATGAAAATGTGGTGAATTCCAATCAAAGGAAAGTCAAAACTGTAGTTATGGGATTATTTCCGTGACAGCGATTTGCTAGTTACTCATTTTTCAATCTCTCCTTTCTAAAATTAAACCAGAGAAAGTCACTCGTGCTTTTATTTCTTCACATCTGGACTCTGCCCCCTGAGCAGTTTAAAAGACGTCTAAATGGTTTGTAGCATCGAGGCTAAAATGAGGTTAGATCGGGTTTAAAGGTGAATGTTAGACGGTTCGGTAGACGTCTACAAAAATTAAAGCATTATCTTGTACATATGGACTTTTCTCTGGTGCAGATTTCTGATATTTACAGCGGTTTATGAATTGTTTTAAATATGGTCTAAAACTGGGCAACACTCAAAAAGATCCACAAGCTTTTCTCTTGTGGTGCCTTGTTCGTTCTCGTTTCATTTTCTTTTACTGGTGATTTCATTCTGTTTCAATTCATCTGTTTGTTCAGCACTTGGCTGTACAAATAAAGTTTATTATTATGACTATTTTTTCATTAGAGTGCCACAATGTGTCAGCATCACGCACAGACTACCGTCTGGAGAACTTGACCCCGGGAGCCAGATACAACATCAGCCTGGCCGCAGTAACAAGAGTGGGATCAGGACCCAAAGCCACTGTAATCTTCAACACAGTGCCAGAGAACCCTGTGGATGGTACGGCAATGACAGAGTAACTTGCTGGTTTTCCTCAAGTAAACTACAAGTGGATGTAACAGTCTTCCCATATGCAACTACTAATTTATCAAATCTTTTCTTTTTTCCCCAAACTAGTGGTGAAGTTCAGCTTGCTGTGTGCCTTCTTCTTCACCTCAATAATGTGCACCTGCATCTTAAAGAGGTCAGTTGCTTTGTGTTTAGTAGGTCCAGTGCTTTTTAAAAAAATATCAATAAGATCCAATAACGACCAATAACTGCCCCATCTGACTCTCAAAAAGACGAACAATCACGGGGTGTAATAAAAGATGTTTAAGAGAGAATGTAACATCCACCTTACTTCTCTGAAATCAGTTGATCAGTAGAATCTCTTTTTGACTGTTTCTATTCTGTTCCAATATTTAGAATCAAAAACAAGATCTACCCTCCTGTACCGACGCCTGTTATTCCAGCTACACCGGCCTTTCGCCCGGAGAGTCAGGTAACTCTCATCCAGAGACTGTAGTTTACCGGGAACTGGAACTGTGCAGATTTTGTTTTCATGGGGACTTTTTGCTCTTCCAGCTCCTGTAGAACCGCCGAAACACGTTGGCTTTTTATATTCAAGCTTTGTGAGTTCTTCCTCCAAGATTAGCTGAATTTCTTTCATTACGTTGATTTTTTTTTTTTTGGATCCAGGCACCTTGGAGGAGCTGCAAGGTTGCAACAGAGTTTTGTTTACCTTCTGACTTTTTGCTCTTTCTCGTGCCATGACAGATTCAGTTTTAGTCAGTGCCAGGAGGACTCACAAGTGTGGATTCTTGCTAAAAGTCATGCTCTTTTACAGCAACACTCTGCTGATATGATTAGATATGAAACAGCAGCCTGTTCAGAAATAACAGACCTCAGAATGCATGAATTGACCAATCACAATTGAGTAATCATCAAACCTGTGTAAGAAACATCATTGTTCAGTTTGTCTGTACGTAGCCTCAGATTGTTACCGTCCTCTGCCAATGTGATCTCAACAGGAGATGCTGGAGATGAAAGAAGAAGTACACAAGCTAACTCTTCACCAGCTAGAGAACAAGTCTGACCAGACACCTGAGGAGCTTGAGGAGACCACTGCCCTGCGGGGGGCGTGGGAGACAGAAGATGCCAGTGAAGTGGAGGAGGAGAGGATTCTGGGAGATTCCGTAACCTCAGAGGGAACCTGTGATGAGGATTTGAGTACCGACTATAAGGGTCAGGAACTGAGGCGCTCCAGAGACTTAGAGACGACGGATCTCCGACAGGTAGAAAACGAGATCACCACGCTGATCTACAGGAATGGTTTGGTCTTCGACATGAAGGCGGACTCTTCTTAAAGGGGATTTAAGTAATGGTTGTACTTCCCCATTGCACAAAATGATTATGATGGGGTCGGTGATCAGTACAAATGACTCAACGATTAATTGGCCAGGTGCTGAAATTTCTCACTTTCCCCACCCACTGGAGTTTCAGGACACTCCCCTCCCCCAGGACAGGACTCCCCAGGACACCCATTCATGGCCTGCTGCATAACCTTTGGTTAAGGTTGGGGTTAGGTTTCAGGGAATTAAAACAGTTTGGTTACGGTTTTGGTCATGGTTAAAATGAAAAACTTCCCTCACAAACTACTTCCTCTTTCAGTCACATTAGCCCCGCCTCCCATTTCACTTGACTCACAGAATATCACATGAAATTAGGGTGCGTTGCGTATGATATCGGGCTGTTCAGGAATAAAGCAAAGTATGTTCACTTTCTGACTGACGCCCAAGTATTTTTGATCTCTCAGAGCAGGGTTTTTACAGGTTTCAAGGAGACACGGGGGGCAAATTATACCTGGGGGGGCTGCTGTTTTTTGTCAATGCAAGCTGTTGAGAAACCACTACTGTAACGCCGCCTGTTTGTTACATATTGAGCTTTTATTATGCAATTCTGTTATAGTTAAGGTAGTGAAAATCATTTTAGAGATTTGGTGCAGCCCTACCCATCGCACCACTACAGCTGCATTAAGACACTGCACGATTTTTACCCTCTCCAGACAACATTTTCACTAATTTTGAGCATGCAACCCCTCCTCGGGTTTGATTTCAGGGCTGTCTAGGGGCGCCTCAACCCCCTGTGGTTCAAACTCTGGTCATGAAACTCACTCACTCAACAGGTAAATCACCAGACAAACCTTCAGCTCAAGTGAGAGACACCCCAAAGTTGCAGTTTTGTGATGGCTTTTCAGCTGAGAGGTGGAAAAGACAGGCGGAAAACAGTAAGACAATGTCAAGGCGAGAGGTGAACATATAGCAGGAAGTGGTGACAAAAAAAAAGACCAAAAAAAAAAAAAGCAGACATGCAAGGTGAAAATGCTCACATACTCATAACCAGACAGGACTTTGCTGTTGCTGCCTCTGTGGCATTTCAACTTATTCTTTGAAAAATGTGAATGTTGAGTTGTCAAATGTGATGACAGATTTGAAGCATTTTTCACGATACTGCAAAGTAATTTCTGCTATGGGGAAAAGGATTCCCTTTTCTTCCTGTGTTAGTCTCAGGCATGCTGGAGGGGAGAGACGATAAAAAAAGATCGCTAGGTTGGATTTAATCTCACAACACAATCCATTATCTGTCCCGACATCGAGATCTCACACCGCAGGCCTGAGATCTGATCGAGGTTGTGTGGCTAGATTCAGCTCGATGACCGTCGTGACTCATCTGCAGCTGAATCTGCAAGATGCACTGGCTTGTTAAATTTTCAGTTCTTATTTTATTACGTTGAGTTGTTACATCCTTTTAAATACATTATACATTAGGAAGACTGTATTATTGTGTATTTTTAATAGTTTTTTAATACTTCTCCATGGGATTACAGAACAATAATACTTGAAAGTGTATTTTTTTACTGCGATTATGGATGAGACCAGTGTGGGGGAAAGTTAACTGTAAAATGCACCTTGTCATTTACCTTAAACAGTAACTAGAGTTACTCTTCATTAAAAGTAAGTTGTTCAAGTACTTTTGTGTTCCCCACTACATGCCGTAGCAATATGGCTTGTGCTGCAAAGTGTTTTGATCATTGTTTAAAAATGTAATGCAGACTATTGCTTTGGTTTAAAACAGCCAGACTTAGATTGTGCTTTTTTTCAAAATACAAGATATGACAGTAAATAAATAGTAGTAGTACTAGTGTAGAGGTAGTAGTAATAGTAGAAGTAGTAGTACCAATAGTAGAAGTAGTAGTACTCGTGTAGTGGTAGCAGTAGTAGTACTAAATATAGCACCCCTTTTATTGTATTTCTGCAAGAAATCTAAGATACAAGATACACAGAAATAATAAATAGCATACACAAACTAAAAAGAAAGAACAAAAATAATCAGATGATGTCAAGATCGGCCAATTGCATTAGCGTGGTTTCAACCATTAGATGGGAGTCTCTCTGAGTTTTGATACCCTTTAATATTAAAATAAACAATAAGAGAACACTGAAGCATGAAGAAAATATATGATGATAATATAAATAAAATATTGCACACAAATTGTAAATGTCGTTTTCGTTTTAAAAATATAAATCAGGCAAACTAGCAGGCTTTGCACCAGATGCTTGGTGTTCAACATGGGTTGCATGTGTGACGTCACTGACCTGGCCAGAGTAGTAGTGGTAACTGTTGTAGTAGTAGTAGTCGTTCTGGTTTTGCTGGGGAATCCTGGAACCCTCTCAAGGACCCCTCTTTGAACCCTCCGTGACTCCAGGTTGGGAACCGCTGCTGCAGTTATGGACCTAGGAGGCCTGTGGCGCAGCCTGGCGGCCAGAAGCTGTCAGTGCAGAGAGCAGACATGTAGTAGAGCTGATACACAGAGAGGTCGTCACCATTTTCACCACTGGACACGCAGACGGCAGCTCTCCTCCATGCTGTCCGACCGGCCGGCTTGATGCCGTTGACACATCATGAACGGGGCAGTTACGCCTTTGACCTTCTGCCCACACGCCTGAAGATGCCCTATGCGCGTTGCACTGTGCTAGAAGATGGCGGAGTCGGATGGTGGGGATTTCGCTTCGAGTCGTCCGCAGAACAGGTGAGAACCAACGGGAGAACTGGTGTGTAGATGATGTTCAGCTGGTTTGTGTCTGGTTCCCAGCGGGGAGTCTCCACGCCTCCAGCCCGCCAGCAGAGCGAGCAGCCCGGCGCCTGCAAGAGCGTCGCATGCCGATAGCTCCAGCACAGGAAACGCCGAGGATCTCTGGCCTCTCGGCTGGGTTTCTGTCGGTAATAAGCAACAGTGGAAAGAGAGTCCGGATGCGAGGAGCAGACCCTCCCAGTCTGCTGCCTTGTAGCAGGTGAAGCTCTAGAGGGACTGACGCTATGTTGTCTGGCTACCAGCCCTTTAAGTACATGTGAGGAAAACCATTGCATTTTCCCCCAATTTTTGCCCAAAACATGGCATGCATGTCCCAATAAGTCCATAAGGGGAAGACTGCCTTCTACTATGATTGATACCTGCAGCATCTAATCAATAGGCGTTAACGTTGCCAGTTGTTGATGTCATTCTCATGATTTATTGATAGCCTAAGCTGAAACAGGAAACCTACAGAACACTGCTCAGCAGGCAGTCAGGAAGAGGAACAACAACATAACAATAATAATATTGTGTAGCAACTTTATTAACAAACTAAGTGCTGTACAATAGTGACACCACCAACCAAATAATGAAAAAAACTGTCTTTATTTGCACAGATGTCAAACTATTACAAGTCATTTTGATTAAAATGAGATCTATTAGTGGTAAACATCTGAGCCTTGACTTCAGTCAGTCTTGTCCATGTGACAGTTTTTTTTTTTTCAGATTTTCACTTGGATTTCGCTCTTGGGTGTTGCATTCATTTGTCTGCCATTTTCAGCTGCCTCTTATTACAGCGACCGACAGTATTTTCATTCCTAAAGGTCATTTCCTCACTCAGATCAGTTGGAGCAAGCTGCAGTGATATATTTTTTTACTTTGTTTGTACTTGGGACTTAAAACAATTCTGATTTGGGTCGCCACAAGAAGCAAACTTATGATGATGAAAAACACTGTCCACACTCTTAAAAAGGAAGTGTCATTTTCACCACATCCATGGAAGCAGTCTCAATACACGTAACTACACTTCATGTAGTTTAGACCCACTTCAATTCATATATTGTTTGTGAGGAGTATTATTAAGCTACACTATCAGTGTATTATATAACACATAACCAAAATCTGCAGTTTCATTTGAGAAATGAAGATCTGGAAAAGGAGTATAGGAACCCTGGGTTCTCTGAATGTGACGAGGGCTTTTCTCTTCCAGTATGGCTAACAAGAATAGCACCCTGCGCTGTACATTCTCAGCCGCTAGCCATAGCGCCACCCTCCTGCAGGGCTTGTCGGTGCTGCGAGCCCAGGGCCAGCTGCTGGATGTGGTGCTGGCCGTCAACGAGGAGCGCTTCCAGGTCCACAAAGCAGTGCTGGCCTCCTGCAGCGACTACTTCAGGTTAGTTTGACTCCAGGATCTCCAGAACTTCTCATTACAATTTAGGCACTCGGCTGATGTTCTCACCCAATGTAACTTACGCTGAGTGCAACATGGAGGACCCAGAGTCTGCAGGTTTTCATCCCCAACCAAACACTACAGCAGCTGTTTCCATTAACACACCTTCAACCAGAGGGAGGGGAGCGAATCATTGAACTAAGCTGCTGTAGTGTTTGGTTAGATTGAAAAACCTGCAGCCTCTTGGTCCTCGAAGAGCACTGCTTTACAGGAATATACCAGAATGTATTTTCCAACTTGTTTCATACATTGTTCTCATGAGATGATGGTTTTCAGCCCAGCTGTAGTGGAAACCAGACTGTTCACCTCTTTAGAACCTTTCTGAGTTGAAAAACAACATTAACAAACCAGGAAGAAATACATTTTTTAGGTCATGGAAGTGCTCTGACATCAGGGCCATGGTGGGAAACCAGTATCTAGATGATATGGAATTCTAAATTGTCATTCAATTTACCGGCTTTCCTTCCTACGTTGCAGAGCAATGTTTACTGGAGGTATGAGGGAGTCAAACCAGGACACGATTGAGCTGAAGGGCTTGTCAGCCCGAGGGCTCAAACATATCATTGACTTTGCCTACAGTGCAGAAGTAACTCTAGACCTGGACTGCATTCAGGATGTCCTCGGGGCGGCTGTCTTTCTCCAGATGGTCCCCGTAGTGGAGCTCTGCGAGGAGTTCCTCAAGTCTGCGATGAGCGTGGAGACCTGCCTGAACATCGGCCAGATGGCCACCACCTTCAACCTGTCTTCCCTGAAGGAGTCTGTGGATGCCTTCACCTTTCGCCATTTCCTCCAAATTGCAGAGGAAGAGGACTTTCTGCATATCCCCATGGAGCGCCTGGTCTTCTTCCTGCAGAGCAACAAGCTGAAGAACTGCAACGAGATTGATCTCTTTCATGCCGCCATCAGATGGCTTCAGTACGATGAGACCCGCCGGGCTCAAGCCAACGGGGTGCTCTGTCTCGTGCGCTTCCCGCTCATGCGCTCATCGGAGCTAGTAGACAGCGTCCAGACGGTGGACATCATGGTGGAGGATGTGCTGTGCCGGCAGTATCTCCTGGAGGCCTTCAACTACCAGATCCTCCCATTCCGACAGCATGAGATGCAGTCCCCCCGGACAGTCATCCGGTCCGACGTCATGTCACTCATCACCTTCGGCGGGACACCATACACGGACAATGACCACACCGTGAGCACCAAGGTGTACTATCTCCCCGACATTGCTTCCCGCCAGTTCAAAGAGCTGACGGAGATGGAGACGGGCTGCAGCCACGCTTGTGTTGCCGTACTCGATAACTTTGTCTACGTGGTCGGTGGGCAGCACTTACAGTACCGTAGCGGTGAGGGGGCGGTGGACAGCTGCTTTCGCTACGACCCGCACCTGAGCCAATGGCTGCGCATCCAACCCATGCAGGAGGGACGCATCCAGTTTCAGCTCAACGTGCTGCATGGACAGCTGTATGCTACTGGAGGGCGCAATCGATCTGGCAGCCTGTCATCAGTGGAGTGCTACTGCCCGAAGAAGAATGAGTGGACGAATGTGGAACCGTTAAAACGCAGGATCTGGGGTCACGCGGGAACTCCCTGTGGAGACAAGCTGTACATCTCAGGGGGTTACGGCGTCTCGCTGGACGACAAGAAAACTCTTCACTGCTACGACCCAGTGTCCGACCAGTGGGACTTCAGAGCTCCCATGAACGAACCCAGAGTTCTACACGCCATGATTGGCACCACAGAGCGAGTTTACGCCCTGGGCGGCCGCATGGACCACGTCGACCGCTGTTTCGACGTGCTGGCAGTGGAGTATTACATTCCAGAGAACGACCAGTGGACCACCGTCAGTCCCATGCGAGCAGGGCAGTCTGAGGCAGGCTGCTGTCTACTCGACAAAAAGATCTACATCGTCGGCGGCTACAACTGGCACCTGAACAACGTCACAAGCATTGTGCAGGTGTACAACACAGAGACGGATGAGTGGGAGAGGGATTTGCACTTCCCAGAGTCCTTTGCTGGCATTGCTTGTACACCTATCATACTTCCTCAAACCACCACACAACGTTAACCGTCTGACCCGGCGACTGTGACGATTTGTTTCCATGTGCTCTTGCTGCTGACTGTTGAGTGAAACAAGGTGTGAACATTACACAAGCTCCTGCAGTCGTGTGTGTGTGTGTGTGTGTGTGTGTGTGTGTGTGTGTGTGTGTGTGTGTTCATTTAAGCGAATGACTGAAAAGCACTGAACAATGTTCTTCTGTACCATGTATTATTTCCCTATCCTTCCTATGGTTGAGGTTTGTTGAGTGACTCCTACAGCATCATAATGTTTGATTTGTGGTCACAACTGTATACAAGCAGAGCTCATCTTTTATGTGAAAATGAATTCTTATTGATCTTTATGTTGAGACACATTTATGGTGGAGCATTAAGGCCATTGTGAAAAAACAAAAACCTGACAAATTTTCAGTGTTGCACCAGTAGGTTGAGAAAATGCTGTGATGATGGAAGCGTGGCTTCAGCTAACTGAAGGTCAGAGTAATCTTGTACAACATGATCATTTCCTGGTTGAGTTTAAGAGCTGATTGATTGGTGTGTAATCTCCCAATGTCCTAAAGCCCCATTCATATTATGGCCAAAGGGAATTATCTCACACTTTTCAAGCCACGAGCAACTGAGCTGGTAAAAATCATGACCTGAGGTTCATCATTTCATATCTGTAAAATATAAAGAATCCAGACTGTAAAAGTGTTATAACTTTGCCAACCAAGGGCTTAAGTTACCTACTATCCTTTAAAAAGTTTTGTCAGCGTAGGCGTTACTTTTTACAAGTGGTGGAAAACTCATTTTAGAATGAAACGCTGAAATTTCCCAAAGTGTTTGAGTTGAATTTTGCTGTGCAAAGGTCTTAACAGACTCAACCTTTAAATGTTGGACACTTTGATTGTAATGGCTTTTAACAATTGGGATTTTTTTTTTTTTTTTTTTTATAGTTAGTTTGCTTCTTTTTGTCTTGTGTCATTTAGTTTGATGTTCTTGTTTTACCTTCAAGGAACCGAGAAGAAAATCTCACTGTTTCTCTTAAAGTCTGTTTGACCACAAGTCACATATCAATTTATAGTAAGTGTTGCACAAATGGACACAAATGGTTGCTGTGTTTCCACTTGAAGTTATTTTATTGTATTATTCCACACTTGTCACTGGGCCGCTCAACGTTCCCTCAACGAAAGCCCTCATTGAAACACTGATTGATCTCTTGGTCAAGCTGGGCCGCTTTAAAAGTACAATTTACAACTCTTTCGGCAGCTACAAGATCTTTAGTGTGTGAGTCCATGAGGATGTCAGTCTCTGCTGCTCTTTTTGTGAAATAAGTGTTACGTCTTGTGTACGACACGTGTTTTTCTCTTGACTGACACCTTAACGTGCAACCTTGCAGCAGGAATGTCAAATTGTTGAAAAAAGTGGAGATTTGAGTTCTGAGCTAAAGCTCAAGCTCACAAATGGATAATTTACCTGGCAAAAGTAGCCGACCCATCCATTCGTTGAGGTTAGGATGGGCTGATTTTGACTGCATTGCTGCACATTTCGCAGCAGTGTTGACGTGACAGACAATTGGGATTTGCCTACTGATTCTGCTGCTAATGTTTTAGTGGTCCTTAATATGTTTGTAGGGTAGAGGCACGCTTAAAATCCCTATTTGTCCTCTAAACATTGATGACGAGGAGTGTCCATTTTAAAAAGTGTTTCCTAGTGTGTCTTTGTCATGTTTCATCCGTCCCACTACAAAGCACATAATATCATTGAAGTGCATTATAAAGGAAACCACTGTAATCCAAGTGGAATGTAGTTTTTTTTTTGTGTAGCTTTATGTGCATCCTTTATTAAAGATGTTTGATGTGTTAAAAGTTCCCTTCGGGTGAAGTATTTACAGAACGAATTAACAGAAGTACCTCAATGCTTTATAATGGTATCTTCTATTCTTAGTCATACTTCTCCACAGACAAGTAAAGGACAATACCACCATTTATGACACGTATGTCTTATATGTCATTCTTATTTTGATGGGAGGGAATACTTTTGACTGTTCAGGTTTATCCACTATTGAGAAAGTTGGTATCCATTTTTTGGTGTTCGTTTTCAGTTTTAGTCGTGACACCACTGAGGTTAACACTTCAATCTAATTTAGTGATTTTAAGAGTTCTGTGTTCAGTCACCCCACACTGGGCCTCATTCACGAAACTTTTCTTGAATTACTCGTACATTTGTCGTATTTATGTGCGACAAACGCACAGAAAACGCACCGTGCCGAGGTAAAAAAAAAGAAATGGTTCGACATGAAACTAGATTGCAAAAAAGTATAAGGAGAAGTAGACTCATATTATCAGCCACAGGAGGACGGCAGCGCACAGACATGGATCAGAGGATCAATCAATAGGAGACACCTCACTGTCGGGTGTCCAGTCGGCATTGGAGTTGGACACAGATCAGATCCAGTCTGCATCTTCATCAGATGGTAGGACTGTGTGATTGTATCTGTAAGACGTTCAGTCCATGTGATCAACCAGTACAAGTCTGATCATCTTGTATTGTTATGAATGAGGACAGTTCGGCAAATACTCCATTTCAGCCTGTTAGGTCTTTTTTTTTTCTACAAGGCCACTGAAACATCTTGTTGTTGTTGTTGAGGTTTGGCACTACTGGAATTGATTCTTCATAAAGAATAAGGCATCTAAGAGCCTTCCCGCATGTTTCCAAACACA
>OOFE01047173.1:0-22499 GCA_900323365.1 Monocentris japonica
TTAATCGATAGTAACTTGGTAATTGCTAGGGTGTTACTAGGTGTTTGCTAGTTTATTACTAGTGGTTGCTAGGGTCTTACTAGGTGTTTGCTAGGTGATTATTAGTGGTTGCTAGGGTGTCAGTCGGTGGTTGCTAAGGTGTTCCTAGGTTGTTGCTAGTGTCTCATTAGGTGGTTACTATGTGATTACTTGTGGTTGCTGGGGTCTTACTATGTGTTTACTATGTGATTACTAGGGGTTGCAAGGGTGTCAGTTGGTGGTTCCTAAGTGGTTGCTAGGGTCTTACTAGGTGTTTGCTAGGTGATTGCTAGTAGTTGTGAGTATCTCACTAGGTGGTTGCTAGGTGATTGCCAGTGGTTGCCAGCGTCTCACTAGGTGGTTGCTTTATACTAGGTGATTTATAAACCAACATAAAGTGTCTTAGTAAGGTGTTGGGCCACCACGAGCCACCAGAACAGCTTCATTGCACCTTGGCATAGATTCTCCAGTTCTCTGCAACTCTACTGGAGGGATGGAACACCATTCTTCCAAAACATATTCCCTCATTTGGTGTTTTGATGATGGTGATGGAGAGCACTGTCTAACACGTCGGTCCAAGATCTCCCATGGGTGTTCAATTGGGTTGAGCTTTGACTATGAAGGCCATAGCATATGATTCACATCATTGTCATACTCATCAAACCATTCAGTGACCCCTCCTGCTCTGTGGATGGGGGCATTGTCATCCTGGAAGAGACCACTCCCATCAGGATAGAATTGTTTCATCATAGGATAAAGGTGATCACTCAGAATAACTTTGTATTGATTTGCAGTGACCCTTCCCTCTAAGGGGACAAGTGGACCCAAACCATGCCAGGAAAATGCCCCCCACAGCATAATCGAGCCACCGGACCTCCTCACTGTAGGGGTCAAGCATTCAGGCGTGCACTGTTCTCTTGGTGTACGCCACACATGCACTCGCCCACATGTGGAAAAAAGTGATATGGTCACCATATTCTCGACATCTCTGTAGACCAGTGCCTATGGTTTTTGCACCACTGAACTCTCAAATGTGCATTCGCCCTGCTATAATATCCCTCTCTATGTAGTTGTCGACAGACTGTTCTTGCTGACAGTCTGATCACTTCCTACTGTTTTTCCTTACATATCACACTAATGCACGATCATCACGGTCATCAAATGTGAGCTTTCGACCACAATTTCCGACCCCCATTTACTGATGTCTTTCCCATAGATCTAAATGCAGATGTCACTTTAGTCACTGTTCCTATTGAAACACTAGCCAGTTGAGTCACTAGCCACTCATTTATTAAGTTTTTTCCTTTAATTTGTCACCCATCTGTGTATATATATATATATAGAGGCAGCAGGAGGTCAGGTGTGTCTTCTAGATCAGATGACAGTGACTGACATGTCAGACCAGGAAGCTCTGGATGACTTCCTCAACTCTGCAGGCGATGACATCAGCACTACATCATCACTGACCTCAGGTAAGCCCCTCTTCTGCTGCCATAGACTGAAGAAAACTCAACACAGAGCTGGGAACATACTTTATATGGCCATATAGTCATAATGGAATACAGCACATTTTTGGGAAACTTGCCTATATGACACACAGCCCTGGAGAGGCACTGTAAGGTTGGGGAAAACACACTGACAACTAAGGTTGAGGTATGAAAATGGAAAGTTCTTTATTAATAATGACTTGAGAAAGGAGTGGGGATGAAGGAAACTGGGGATCTTCCCGGTTCGGGGTTTTGGTCAAACGATGGCGTCTGGGTAACACTCGACCAGGGGAGATACACACAAGGCAGGGAGTGAGAGACGGAGCGATAGGAGGGGACTTGCCAAGCTCACAAGTATATTCGTCTGTGATCCAATCCTTTATTAATTCTCTCTTTCGCAGGATTGTCCACTCAGTTATACACCGTTTTTCCAAGCACAGGTCATACACAGATTTAACAGACCAATCCACATAAGTCACAATTGATCCACCACTCCCTACCGTACTGCAGAGATTTGGTTTGCTCTCCTTCCTAGAACCAACTTCCTCTCTGTCTTCTCTGTGCCCTGTTCGTAAAATGTATCATTGCCTGTTTAATTTGTTCACAAATTGTCCACCTGAATAAAGAAAAAGTTCGTAACTTAGTAAAGTAAGTTACTAAGCTCCTTCAACCCTAAACACATTTTTGCCTTCATCCTCATGACTCATAGTTGATTCCCCATTACCAGCCCATGGAAATTAGTGAGGGCTATTGAATAATATAGGGCAGGGATGATTGTACAACAAAACCATCACAGTGATAGACTGCAAACCCCAGCTTTAAAATTGAATGAGCTTTTCTATGGAACAAGGCACTCTGAGTTATGAAACATTTTGTCATTACTCTTAACAGTCCAACTAATAATCTTTATTTTTTAGTAAATGTCATGTTAGGTCCTGACTCCCGGTGCCCTGACTGTCTAACTGTTAATTTAACATCCAGTTAACATTGGTCTCATGTCTAGTTACCAATTAAATTAAAGGGGTCCCACTAATTGCCACAAACTACCACAAAGCATAACACAAAGTACCACAAAGTACCCCAAATCATATCACATCAAGAACCACAAACTAGCAAACTACCGACGTGTACAACAACCACAAACCTCCACAAAGCATACTACAAGTACAACAAAGCATACCACAAAGTTTCACAAATAACCACAAAGCATAACAACCACCAAGTAACGCAAAGTACATGTATGCTCGGTGACTGTGTCCATACAGCCTCAGCTACCCGCTTAGCAACCTCTTCTTTTGTTTGTACAAACTGAGGTGGATGCTTCTTAGTACTTTGGTAGTTTGTAATATTCTGGTTCTATGTGTTAGTTAGTTAGTTCAACCAGATGTTGTGTCCTCTCTAACAGGTCCAGACCTTGAGTCCTGGTCTTCTGAATCTCTGAGAAGCCCAATGAGCCAAGCTCCTCCCACAAACAAACAACCAACCAACCAGGATGCAACACAGGGGCAGGAGGAGGAGGAGGTGGCCAGTGAGGAGAGTGACGAGCCTCTGGTCCAATCAGATGAGGAGGATGTTCAAGTAGATATGTCATTGGTTGGTTTGCCAGAAGTTGTTCCAATGAGAAGCTCTGATGAAAGTGACTCTGCTGGGGACCTGCCCCCTCGGTAGGCTATCGTCCTGCCTAGCAACCAGCCCCGTAGCAGCTCCATAATTACAGGGTAACAACTATCCACTGTCACCCTGGGTGATGAAACAGCTACCCACTATCACCCCTGGGTGATGTAACTGCTAACCATTGTCACCCCTGGGTGATTTAACAGCCACTCACTGTATCCCCTGCCGGGCATTGTAACCTACTCTTTGCTTTTACTTGATGTCACAGCTCCCATCTCCAGCTGAAGTGCTGCAGTGATAACCACTTTGTATCTCTCCTCAGAAGTCTTTGGTTTAAAGCTGCACTAGACAAGATTTTTATGTACAAATCTAGTCGTTTTATCAGCTTAAAAGTGTGCTGGAACTAACTAGATGAACTGTAGATTCACCGTGTTTCCCCAAATTATATTCTGGTGTAGGACACTGTTCGGAAATCTTGTGACATATGGAAACTTAAGAGTGAAATCCAAAAGAGTAAACCGTTGGGAGGGAGGGCGGTGGTATCCTTTGGTGTAAAGCATCACAGACCAGTCAGGGCTGCGTGAAATCTACTGAGATCACATTACATGATTTTTGGGCGTTGAAGTCTTCAAAAAGGCAGTTACCTCTCACTGGCACAATGTGAACAAAATTACCTAGTGCAGCTTTCTTACTATTTAGAAATAAAATGGAACATAAAAGCAGCCCATACCTGTACTAGCTACCCCCAGTCTCCACCCTGAGCAGTGAAACAGGATGAAGTAATGCCTACTTCTTCCCCCTCTTCCACATGGGCAATATAACCTATGGAACTGCTCTATGGCCAACAGTAGAGGAATGTGGATGTACTGGGCAGCTTCAAGATATAAGTTTTATAACTGATGGTTCGAAAAAGCAGAAACAACTAATCCTGCTTTCCTGTTCTACGTCCAGCTGTGGACAAACACTGGAGAATGAAAATGAAGGTCAGCCCAGTTTTTATTGACCTCCAAACTGGAAATCAGACAATTATTACCATTCATTTAGTGTATGTCTCTCTTTAAACTTGTCTCTCTATCAGCATGTCTGTCTACCTTTTTGTTGAACTACATCAACATGTCTGTCTCTCTGTCACTCTGTCTACCTAAAAATAAATCAACCTGTCCTCATATGAGCCTGCCTGTGTCTTGTCAAGTTTATTTATTTATAGAACTGTTGTAACAAATAGGTTTGTCACAAAGTGTTTTATAGAAAGAGACACGAAGATAAAAACAATGATAAATACAGCTGCAAGCAGCGATTAAAGGATTCTAAGGCTTTTAAAATGTCCACAGCAAATTTGGTACCTTGTCTTTGAACATTTTCATAAAGCACTTTAACCCCTGACAGTCATTTGGAGACATTTTTCATTGCAAGGGACAATTTTAATGGGAAAATGTATTAACTTAAATAATAAGAAATTGCTTTCTTTCAGTTTTTGACCTATCAACAGCTAAAGGGGACCTAGAAACACCAACGCAATATAATCGGGCCCGATCTGAAGAACCTTGTCGCCAATAACAGATTAACTTGACAAATGGTTGTCAAGTTGTTGTGTTGGAATAGGGAGTGGGCTGTTCACCATCGTTCTGTATCAGAGCAGCTGACATGCATGTAGCCAAAGAATCATCCTGCTGTTGCGCACGGATAAATTGAGCTCTATCAACTTTTAAAGACAAATCAGCTTCAGCGGGTAACAGAACACACATAGTATTTTTCGAAGAGTCGGGGTCAGTATCACCATTCACAGAGAAGGTCAAAAAGGAATCAGAGGTCTACCACCTCTCCAAATTTTATATTCTGGGCACGGGTAACAGCACACAAATGCCTAACCCAAAATACGCCATGGCTCATTGACCTTTTGTCCAATCATTAAAAAACTTATATGTCAAGTATAGGCCCCCAAATATGTGTGCAAAAGCATGTTAAAATGAACCCTTTACAGGGCTCGATATAGGCCAAAAATGTGTATCTCATAATTTCATGAAATTTGGTGCACATGTTTTAGCAGCTATCCACTGCGTAATATCGTTGCACTGGCTTTATCCTCATTGCCACAGTCACAGATTTTCTTTGGTCAGTTTTGAACTAGAAACTATGCGGACACTGGTCTCCATCGCTCGCCACTAGGCCGATTCTGGTACATTAGTGTAGCTAGGTCCCCTAATGCTGTATACCGGGTTTGGTGTTGGTGGCACAAACAGTCATTGTTAGCTACACCCATTGCAAAGTTTATTGGCTCATGATTTTGCTGGAGGCCCTTTTGCTATGTAAATGTTTTTCAAAACATTTGAAATGGCGGAAATTCATTATTGTGGACTTTATTGGTCCAAGACTTCAACAAAGAAAAGAAACAAAGAAATTTGTTGAGCAAGGACAGCTGAATAAATTAATCAGACTCACTTTGTGTGAAATACAGCCTTTGAAATTTGGAAGTGACACTGCAGTGAACATTCATCCAGCAGGAGACTAGTCCAGAGTCAGTCACAGCCGGGTATTCACTGAGTGATATTGTCGCAAAGGTTTTATCCTCATCACCACAGATTTTCACAGGAACTTTGTGGACACAGGTCTGCATCTCTAACCACTAGGCCAAAACAGAAAACAGCTCAGTTAAAGCAAAGTGTGCACCAACTTTCATGACATTCCAGACATACCACTTTTTTTTTTTTTTTTTTTAAACAAATATTTATACCCCCAGTACAGCTATCAGCTCTGTAGTTTGTCCTGAAATATCTGACAGGTTTTGAAATATAGAGCTCCAAAAGTTGGATAATTTAGGACAAAGCCAAAACATATGACCTAAAGTGGCAGGAGCTATTTTACATCTGTCACATACAGGATCAACCTGAGGGTACATCTTTGAGAGCCTGACCTTAGATAAATGAAGATGATGCAACAACTTGAACTGTATCAAACCATGCCGGGTACACACAGATGCTGAGTGCACACCCTCCTGTGCATCTGTCCATTGGTCCTCCATCATAACAATACCCAAGTCCTCCTCCCAGGCCAACTTCAAATAATTGAGTGAGGCATACCGCAGGCTAGATAAATGGTCATGGATGTAGGATATTGCTCCCCTGGATGAAGGGTCAAAAGACATAGCATTGACATGCTCCCAGGTGCCTTAAGAAACGTAGATGTATTGATTTTATGTAGTTACGAACTTGAAGGAATCTAAAAAAGTGAGTTTGAGGCAGATTAAAGTTGTTGCGTAATAACTCAAAAGATGGAAAATTTCCATTTGTATAAACATCATTCATAGTTATACCATTACGATTCCATCTTCGAAATTAGTTGTCTAACACAGAGGGAGGAAAGTGGTGGTTTGCACACAGAGGGGCAAGGAGAGATCTCCCCTGCCAACCAAACCTTTGTCTTATTTTAGTCCAGATTTTAAGGGACTGTGTTACAACTAGGTTGTTTATAGCAAGTTCTGATGGCAAGGGTAAAGAAGAAAATAAAGAGCACCAGGAGAGGTGGGATGGCATGATGCCTGCTCAATATGCAATGAGGCAGGCTGATCATTTGACTCAAAAGTCTGAGCCTAGAAGGAGAGGGCTCGTATGTTACAGGCCCAATAATAGTGGAGGGCATGGTAGTCCCATGCCTCCAATCAACTTTGGCCTTTGTAAGAAGTCTTTCCAAATTCCAAATAAAACAAGTGATTTCTTTATCTAATTGTCTAAAAAACTATTTATTAATAACAATGGGAATGCACTGATAAAGAAATAGAAATTTGGGGAGAATATTCATTTTTATGGTGTAAATTCTTCCTGCCAAAGATAAAGGGAGATGGGACCACTGATGAAAATCACTGATTGTAGGTTCGAGTAGAGCCTTAAAGTTTAACTTAAATAGGTCAAAAATGGACCTAGTTACAACTACAACTAGGTGTTTGAATGACTTTTTGACAACTTTAAATGGAAAGTGTGAAAATGACAGTTTCAGGGCTTCCTTGTTGATAGGGAACAGCTCACTTTTGGATAGGTTAAGCTTGTAGCCAGAGATTCTTCCAAACGAATGATATCAAAGTCTACAGAGATTAGAAAATAAAAGCCTGTTCTTAATAAAACCGGTTTGATCTAGTGAGATAATTGTAGGAAGGACTTTTTGGGTGGCCGGGATTTTTAATAATTTTGTATCAACATTTAAGAGGCTGATGGGCCTATAGGAGCCAGGGTCGAGTGGGTCCCTGTCCCTCTTAAGCAAAAGGGAGATGCAGGCCTGGTAAAAAGTTGGGGGAAGAGTCTTGAAATTAAATGATTCATTTAAAACATTGTGCAGGGAAATTAACAATGAAAAAGTCCTATAGAACTCTGATGTAAAACCATCAGGTCCTGGAGCCTTAGAGCTTTGCATGCTCTTTATGGAATGGTTCAATTCCTCAAGAGACAGGGGTTCCTCCACTATCCTCTGCAGATATTGTTGGGATATTCAGTTCACTAAAAAAATCATCCATTAAGGCATTGTCACCCTTCGACTCAGAGGAGTATAGGCGGAAGTTAAATAATTCAAATTCATTGTTAATTTCCTGTTGGTCGACAGTTTTCTGACCAGAACTAGTTTGAATTTCAGTTATCATTCTAGAGGTTCAAGGTTCAAGGAACTTTATTGTCATACCAGCACACATTTACACATGAGTTGGTACGAAATTGGCACTCAGGACCCGGTTATAAGCCACAATAAATGGCTTATTAGAGGCAGCTGATTGTCTGTTTTACAAGGCTAGAAGCCTTCCCTCCTTCTCACCATGCCCATAAGATCTGTGGCGGGTTTGTAATAACAGCCGTGCTGTATCATTTGTTGATAAGAGGTCGAATTCTGTTTGAAGTACCAATCTTTCTTTCTATATATATATATACAGTATATATAGGTCAGGAGTAGGAGATATTGAATACCACCGGTCTAAATTTAGAATCTGATCAGTAATCTCGGACAGACGCTTAATGCGCAATCTATTAGCTGAAGCACTGTAAGAAATTATTTGACCATCGAGATAAGCCTTTAGAGCGTCCCATAAAGTACTATTTGACACATCTCCTGTGTTATTTGTTATTAGGAAGAACTCAATTTGATTTGATATGAAGTCTGAAAAAGATTTATCTTTCAATAATAAGTTATTGAAGCGCCAAGTTCTGGACATATTTTTGTTTAGAAATGCCAGCTGCATTAAATGTGGGGCATGATCTGAAATGACTATGGCCTCATAATCACACTGCCTGACTGAGGAAAGAAGTTTACAATGAATAAGGAAATAATCAATGTGGCTATATGAATGATGAACAGGGGAGAAAAATGAATAACTATAAGACGATGGATACTTGAAGCGCCAGGGGTCTGCAATATTATAAGTGTTAAGAAAAGATCAAATTAGGTTAGCAGATTTTGTCAATAGTTGGGTTTTATTAGATGACCTATCCAGTTTGCGGTCGAGAACACAGTTAAAGTCCCCACCCTTAATCAGATTATGTGTATTCAAATCCGGAAGTGATGCAAAGAATGTTGAAAAGAAGCACTCATCATCACAATTAGGGGCATAAACATTGGCTAAAATAGGAGGAATATTATAAAGATGACCTGTAACCACCACAAATCTACCAAGTGGATCAAAGGTGACATGGGATGAAATAAAAGGAATATTCTATCCAGATTTAAAATGGAAATTAGAATGAAATACTTGTCCAACCCAACCCTTTCGCAACTGGAAATGATCTTGCGTTCTCAAATGTGTCTCCTGCAGAAATGCAATTTCAGCGTTTAGCTTTTTCAAGACTCTCCCCTGTTTGACAGCATTGTTTAAGCCCTTTGTGTTCCAGCTAATAGGCTTTCCCCTTTAACGTCATTTGTATCACACTAGTTGCAATGACATCAGACTTCGATTTAACAAGCAGCTTTGTATGTTACGACGGCATTTTAGGGCCACTGTTTAAAAACAAATAATCAAAAATTTTGAGAATAAAGTCCTAACATTACGAGATTAAAGTCATAATATTATGTGAATAATGTAATAATATGATGAGAATAAAGTCGTGATGAGAAAAGTGTCGAGTAGCCTAATGCAACACTGTGTGAAAAGTCCTGTTTCCGACTCCGAAAATCATGCAGCTCCGAAAACAGGCGGAATCGTACCCCCATTTGGGCACGGGAGTCGTTTTCACCCATGGAACATCTGCCATCAATCTCAATGGGGGGCAGGTTACTCACCTCGTTAGAACAAAGGGAATTTTCACACCTGCATGCCCTATCACAGTTCACGCCAGACCCACGTGGGGAGCACCATGCAGTAATGACTTTCAATTTCATTGGAAGACCAGCTAAGACTGATGACGTTAAATAGGATTTTACTGACCATTCATATGTCCTAGGACAAGTTTAATTGGTTCTGTAACTATCTTAACTCCTCCCAATTTATGCTCATAGGCTAGGCTATAGATTACTTATCATAATGTAGCCTATTCATTCTGAAAAAGCCATTTAAAAATCAGACGATTAGTTGTTTATTACATTAACTATTGTCAGCATAGTTAGTGTACCCCCAACCCCAAAAAAGCAGTAGGCAATATTATGTCTATAAAAGTGGTTTATTGCATTTACAAAAAAGTGACTGGAGGATGAGAAATGCCACCAACAATAATATTCTTACCAGTATTGAAAACGTCCATCTTTATCTTATCAGAATGTAATGGCTGTGAATGAACTTGACTTGTTGTGAGGGTTCGGTAGTGGGTGGATGAACCATGAGTTTATTGTACCTTACCTGCTACGGGCAGCTCTCATGGCTGGCAGTAGCTCTCTCCACTTCTGCCTGACGGATCCAGGGACGTCTTCATGAATGAAAGAGCCCTTCAGGTTTTTGGCTTTGTTCATCAATACAAGTTTGCCTTTGTGCCTTCAGAACTTCACCACAACAGGCCTTGGTCTGCCAGAGGGGGTGGAGGCTTTCTGATCCTGTGAGCGTGCTCCACCTCACCTTTTAAGGTGATCACCTTCCACCTTGTCCTCAGATTCGCTTCACTTCCTAGTTTACTGCAAATCATATTCAAATAATCAAGGGAAAAATAATAATTTTGAATTTGTTGTTGTTACGTTGTAGGAAATTCTTGGACATCTGGCTCTTAATGTCTAAAAGGCACTCATGCAGACTGTCAAGACAGTTGGGGTTACTGGGCTTTAAAGGGAGGTATAGTTGACTGTCATCCATATAACAATGGAAGGACACATTATGTTTATGGGTAATAGGACATAGGGGGAACATATACAGGGAGAATAGCATGGGGCCTAGAATAGAGCCCTGTAGAACCCCACATGTTGTATACTGGGAGGAGGATGCATTACCCATTGAGAAAGAGAATGTTGTATCAACTGTATCAAACACTGCACTGAGATGGAAGAGAACTAAAATCACAGACTCTTGCATTTGGTGTCAAAAGATCATTTGAGGCCTTCAGGAGAGCAGTCTCAGTCTCAAGTCATTAAAATTAAAAAAGTACACAAGTATACTATATACCTACTGTACATCGAAGGTAGAGAAGTTAAAGAGGCTGGTCAGCTCATATTTCAGGAAATGGCTTTGAGTCCCACTGTGTCTCAGTAGTATGACTTTGTATGGAAAGGGGATTTTGGAACCAGCTATAAATGTAGCCTAACAGAGGTTCAAGGCAAGATTGGAGATGATGCTGACTGTTGAAAGACCTAACAGTTAGGGGTGTATCACCTACTGAGTCTAAAGACCTGACAGGAGTATAGTGTCTACTGTATCGCAGTCTAAAGACCTAACAGTAAGGAGTTAACACTACTGTATCAGCAGGATGAAAATAGAACTCAGTTCATCTGCACAGTCAGCATTCAGACATAGGGAGAATGTGGGCATATAGGGAGATAGGGACATATTTCCCATATTCCAATTATATGGATATAGTGTTATTAGGGATATTGCTGGGATAAAGGGACTTGGCACACTTATATGCAGCAGTAAATTTCATTCATTATTGATAACTATAACTATAGCCAGCTATTGTAAGCTACCTGCTATTTGATATAATAGAATTTTATAGAGTACATTTAGCATATCTCTAATATGATATATCCTTATTGAAAGCAAAGGCGTTCTGTCGTTCTCTAAATAGTACTGCTTCGTGAAGTGCCCTTCTTACTAATTCAATACTATTCCTCTGTACAGTTTATATTGTGTATGTATACAAATAAAACGCTGTGCTGGCCAATAGTCTCTCCTCACTCGTGTCTCTGTCTGTTGCTACAGAGTCCGCTACAGTGGGTTTTAATAACTCATATCCCCAACAACACAATGTGCTGGATTGAACCTAACATTACTCATATGCAGAGAATTTTCAGATATATGCACAGATCAGAAATGTTTGCTGATGCAGTTTGGTTTCTGAACTTCTTAGGTGGGCTGTTTCAAGTCAGACGGATTAGCTGTCACTTTAGTCTACTGTTGCAGCATCACTTAGTGTAGATAAATCAACAGAATCAAGGAAATACAGACACACACAAAATGACTCACCAGCAGGACACTGGAAAATGCTGTCACAAATAGTGAGGCTCTCGCTCCTTCACTCACATTAACCGGGAAATGTACACATTTACCAAATTTACCTTGGGAAATGTCCACATTTACCACGGAGTTGGGAAATGTCTACATTTACTGGGAAATGTCTGCATTTACCATTTTCCCTAATGTACCATAACATATACATGCCTCAGTATTCCAGCTATTATTGGTATATTCCAGATATTCTGTTTAGGCTTCTTATGATAGCAAAAACTTGTAGCCTGTAGACAACCCTATCTCTAGAGGAAATACACATGGTGAAGTAGTTGATCCTATAGTTTAGCTCAGCACAAAACACCAAATGCCAAAAGACACAATGAAAGGATGATTTTTTATTATTATTTTTTAGGATTTTATAGCCTATTTGACAACTCCTATTCATTTCTACTCAGATTCCCAAGATTTTCTGCTTTCCTCACCATTATTTTCTGTTATTTGCTACATCCTCAACAACATCATGACCACAGTATACATAGGAAAGGTCACTCACTTTCTTAACCAAATAACAGCAACCGCTGGTCAACACAAATCTGCACACTACAACACTAAACACTAAAAAGAATGTCTAACAAGACATTTTTTTAACATAACTATCATTTCAAACAACACACATCTTTCTTGGATTTCATCACATGTAGCAGCATATCCTCTGTGCTATTAACATACTGAAAAGCAACACAATATGTGTCTGACACCAGCCAGGTTTTCTAGTTTACGTCATGGGGGTTTTACAGGGCTGGGATCAAATGACTTCCCACTCGCTCAATTCAGAAATTACAGTTCATTTGCTCATGATATTATTCAGTTTCAATTATTTCTTAATAGGCGTACTGTAATGTCCTTATGCCAAAAGTAATTAAATTATTCTAATTTTGTAGAGAATAAAAGTAAAATGTGACAGAATATAAAGGAAATTAAATGTGAACTTTTAACTTTTAATAAGATCTGTTCAGTTTTGAAATAGGGCTGATAGGCAGGTAAATTGTTTCCCCCTCATTATGACTCTCAACAGCCCAGTTGAGTTTCACCACATGAAGATGAAGGGAAGCAACCTGCTCAAAACCAATCTGCTCAAAACCAGTAGAAAATCAGAAAAAATAACCAGTTACACAACACACCATGCTTGACTGCAGATATTGCTGTTGAATTATATATAGGGATTCAAACCCAGGATGTCGCAGTTTACATCACTCACCTGAAAACTTCAAAAGACTTGTTCTTTTCCTTCACATTTTACCTTAAAATCTATAGTAAAAACGGGGCATATATTCAATGATTTGTGCTAGCAGAGAATGTCATGCCCCAGACTTCATCAATGGCAAACCATCACCCACCCCATTTCAGCACAGAAAGACTTTCACATTCACTTGTAGTCTGTGATTCAGCCATAGAGATAATATGTATGCTGCGTTCACACGATGTGGGAAAAAGCAGAAGAACCAAATCTCATCTCGTTACTGTAACTTGGAAGTGTTCACACGTTTAACTGGTTGAAATCGTTGGAAATGCCCACATCCAAGATGGCGGTCAGCAGGTCAATGTTTGTGATGTTGCTTTTCATCATTGTAAGATACATTACTATCAACCAGCATTTAAATCATTCACATTTCAATGTCCTTCTTGCCACTACACAAACTTTTACCCTACAATATGAAAAATGTCATATTCAATTCAAGAATTTCAAGGTATCCCCTTGAGCTAAAGTTAGTTCCGTTGGTACCATCTTTACCAAAACGGCAAGTATTTTTAAAGAATGTCCATTCTACATTTGTGGTTCCATGGTTAGTACTAGTGAACAGAGTAACAGACAAACCAGTTGCCATGGAAAAGGTTTGGAGGGACCTGGGGAAAAACATTATAGGCCATACTTATGACTTATCAATTGACAACATTTTGTTCCATACCACCCCAGGCTCAGCCCTGAGGGCAGGTTAATAGTACTTTAATCTTAAAGCTTATTGCCTATCAAATAAAGTCCATTGTATCCAGTGCTGGATTTGCACAGACATAAATCTTCTCATGGCTATGTAAAGGGAGAAATGACTTGAGATTTAAATTTTTCCATCTAAACAGCCAATGAGCAGATCAGATCTGTGCCACAAAGGTTAGAACGTCTCATTTTCTTTTCCTGTGTAAATGAAATGGCAACGGGTAAGCAGGTTGATTCGTAAGGCTGTCTTGTAGCTGAAGGCTGAGCAGTGCTCAAGACCTGCCAAAGTGCCCCTGAGCAATGGCATGTAACCCCCATGTATGTGTCACAACTTGCTCTAAGGATAGGTATTGAAAACTAGCTAATTTTAACTTTGATAGAACCAATGTTGTGTCTGTGAAAATAAACCATAGATATCTAACAGCGTTATTCCAGATAGTAAGGGTATCTGCTAGCGCCTCAGAAGTTTTCTAGGGCTGCTCCTGGTCTTAGTGGCTGAGGTAGTAGGCTTGGTCTGGGTAAGGCCTTTTGAGGGAACCTTGGAAGTGTTGTTAGAATAACTGCTGACTGGTGCACCCTCTTTAGTAGTATCCTCAGTAGTATCATTGGAAGATTCCTTTGCATTGGCCTTGGAAGTATTAATAGAATAGCTGCTGGCTGGTGTAGCATGCTTGGTAGTCTCCCCAATAGTGCCCTTGTTAGTACCCTTGGTAGTGTGCTTGGCAGAATAGCTGGCTGGTAGATTAGAGTCCTTACATGTAGATGTCACTGAGTTGATAGCAACTGTAGTAACAGTAGTCATGGCAACAGCAGATCTTGTAACAGTAGTCCTAGCAATCGCAGCCCTGGTAACAGTCCTGGTGATTGTGGGTGGAGCTGGCTGAGTTCCCTGGAGTCTTTTTTCCCTCACAGGTCTGGATATGACCTCACCAACATGGCCAATTTTGTCATTTGTGACATGAGGAGAGAGCTCACCATAATGAGCGATGCGCTCCTGACTGAAATCTCCAACATGATTCACCTTCTCCTGTATAACCACTCCAATATCTCTGCACATCTCATGTCCTGCCTCTCCGACGTAGCCACTTCTCTCCTGTCTGACTTCTCTGTCATGGTCAACCGTTTCCTCACTGATTTCACAAATATGGCTGATGTTTTCCTCTGTAACACCTTCATCTTGGCCAACCCTCTTCTGTGGGACCTCACCAACATGATGGTCTCTCTCCAGTGGGTCCTCATCATCATGGCATTGCAGCATTTTGCAGTTTATGGGTGTGGTTTTGTCCATAGGGGCAGGATTCAGAGGGGTGGGGCTAGTGTCTGGTGGGAGCCCTCTCCTCCTCCTGGACAATCTCATGACGCCAGGATGCCCATTCAGCTGCCGAATGATTGAGCCATTAGCCAACAGGGTTTGAGCTGGGGTCCTGCTTGGGTTTCTCCCTGAGGTTTGGAGACAACTGAAGGTCCTGGGGTTTCTGTGGTGATTAGAGACTGTTTGGCAGTTGCGAGGTAGGCGGTGGTTACTATGGGGACCATGGTGGTTGCTTTGGGGATGGTGGTTTCTAGGCGGACGGCTGTTGCTATGCTTTGTGCAGGGCTTGGAGGATCGTTTGCTGCCAATTCCTGTTCTAGACTTTAAGGGTGGGATTGGTCTAGTACACAAAGTAGGACGTTCAGAGAGTCCAGTTACCATGGCAACCTGGAACACAAACAAGTCTCATGACAGCTGGTGCTAAAGAACTGAGAATAATTAGCTTAACAAGGGGTTATACAAGCACATGGTTAAGCTCACAACTGTTGTCTGCTAATCTAAGACTGAGGATTCAAAAAAGTTGTTGGGCTGGTTCCCACTTGACCAGAGTATAAGTATGTTTTAAGGGTGGTATGTGTAGCATGTTAACATCAATAAATCATTAGCACATGAATTTTGAGACATAAGTATAATTATCATAAACAAACAAGACCACCGCTGATTTTCATGTCTGGTGATACATCTAAACCCTATAACACCTTTCAGGCAGAAGATGTTATAGGGTCAGAAGTCCTCCTCACCTGTAGGGAGAGCAGGCGAGGCCGCAAGAGCCGCATGGATTCCCCCTTCCTCTCAACTTTCTCTCTCCTCTCCTCCTCCTCTCTTCTCTCTCTTTCCCTCCTCCTCTGTTCCCTGGGGGTGGGGTGCACGGAGAAGCTGGCCAACTCAGAGTCAGAGCCTCTTGGCCTGGACAGACCAGTTGCTTTTCTCCCTCTCAGAGACCTGGACCCTCGCTTTACTGGATGGATGGATGGATGGATGGATGGATGGATAGATAGATAGATAGATAGATAGATAGATAGATAGATAGATAGATAGATAGATAGATAGATAGATAGATAGATAGATAGATAGTTGTGATCAAGTCCCTTCACTAGATCTAAATAAGCCTCAATGGAATCTTCAGAATACTTAAACACAGTATGGGATATATTGTTCATTTATGAATGACATTAGAGTCCAGCTCTTGAAGTTTAAAAGAAAATACAAATCATCCATTTCCAATCAATATGGTTGAAAGTGCAGTTTCAGTGGGTTTTTCCAGTCCATTTTTACTACAGAACTTACTGTGTTTAAGTATTCTGATGGAGAGTCCACCCTACACCCTATGATCCCATTAAGTCCCATTAATATCTAGTGAAGGGACTCGGGATGGGAATTTTGTTTTCACAGAAGAATAGAGCGCTTTGCATAGAACTCAGACAAAAAATCCCAAATAAATGTGTTTTAAAATAACTTAATAGCACAAGAAAATGTGCAAAAAGTCAAGGGATTTGAGCACTGTAGATACATAGATACCTGTTGTTCTATTGGCTGTTTTCTTAGCCTTCCTCTCAGCTGCTCTCCTATGACTGGTTGAAAGACAGGAAGTAAAATGCTGAGTGACAGCTGCCTCCTCCTCTCGTCCACTCCCTAAGAAGGCCATGTTGCTAGGCAATGCTACTGAACCTGAGGAGAAAGAGGAAAGGTCTTTGAATTCATGAAGATGTTGATGATGGTGTGAGTGTATATCTAAATGTGTGAATATTTGTATATCACTGTATGAGTGTATTTGCTTGTATTGTTTGTATTTGCCTGCGTGTATCTGTATGCAGTGTTCAAATATTTTTTTTGTCTCACCAAGGGCTTGTGAATTAAAAAAAATATATATTTGGCAAGAAGAATTTTACTGGCCAAATTAACCCAATTTTCTTTTTTTTTTTTTTTTTTTGAAATTTTCATTTTTATTTGGGGTTTTACAATTACGGACACATACAATTCTTGACATTTCCGATAAACATTCAGACATTTCCAAGCTCATCCAAGCTCCTTAATGAACAATCCCTATGTGGAATATTGCAATCAGTAACCCCCTTATTTTTCAATCTTATTTTCAACATCCATAGGCGTATGGATCAATTTAACACACATAAATAAGGTTTCAGAACCAAAATAAAACAGGTAAAAAAAACAAAACATAAAGGGGTGTTTGCATTAATTGTTTCATAGAATCAAGCTTTGCCTTATACAAGTTCTGGTCTCAATAGCATTATGTACTCAATCCAGCTCACCCAAATGTTAGTGAACTTCTCTTGTTGGAGTCTCACTTTCTTTGATTTTCCCCTTGTCATTTTAAGCCCCTGTTTATCACACATTGTTTAATTCATTAATTCATTCATTGTTTCTGTCTATTTTAACAAGTTTTCAGGGGTATTTATTTGAATTTGTCGGGAGCGTTCTGTCTATGCTGCCATCTAGGTTGCCGCTTACCGGAAGTCCAATAAACACTATTTTCAATGCCATTTTGTGCATAGCATCAGGTGCTGAGTGAAGAGTAAAGATTCAATGAAGAGACTTAAAATGTACTCACTCACACTCATACAGTGGATCTTTTCTGTCTTTGTCTTCAATTTTTTCTATGTGGAACATTTAGTCACCAAGCCGGTGGAATGCTTTAATTCAGTCAGGGCCAGCTTGTCGTGAATTTGTAATGTGAGGGGGGTCATTTATTCAGTTTTTGATGGGTCATCTAATTTGTCATAACTGCTTTCGTGCCCCTTGCTCTATGCTCAGCCAATTCTCAGCAGGTTGAGAGAGTGTGGCTGCTTAGCACCACCCACTTTGCATTGGCCATCATGTTTGGTCCATGTTACAAATGGTGCTGAAGTAAATTAAATTGCCACATGTCAAATTAAATGAGAAAGCACAAGCCAAGGGTTGAGGCAATTAAGGCAAAGATGCCAAGAAAATAATCCTTAATAATAATATGAACGTTCAATATATGGAGAGATGTGGGAAACTGCAACAGCATTATTGCCATTTTACACCAACCTATGTACTATACAAGCTTTGCACTGTCAACATACACTGCTAAGCTGAATTATAAAAAAATGACACATTCTTTGCTAGTCAACAAAGGTACAAACCTGGTAGATCATGACTATATCAGAGTGTCCTGGCAAATTCGGCATATAAATGATTCACCAAGCAACAAATTCTCAACTTTTAGAATTGGTTCACAGCTTGTAGGACAAGCGAGCCCAAGCCTTCCTTCTAATTGTGCCAGCCACTGCATACCTATTATTTTTGTTTTTTAAAAACAAATATCCAATGTTGGAACTTCAACACCAATCACCAATCCATAATCCAAGCATGGTGATTTTGACAACTTTACATTAAGAGGCCCTTTGTTAAACAATACCATGAGATTGAGAAATGCAATTTTCATTGCGCTCAAACTGCTTTGTGGAGAGTCAAAGTATCAGGCAGCCAATCATGAGCATGTCTGATACAGAGCCATTGTTTAGCTTTGATTTGATTGGCTCACAGTCAGAGAGTCAGCAGCGTCAAAGTTTGTCAACAGGCAAAGACCGAAGACTATTTATAATCAAGGCATCAACTGTTATTCTCAATATGTTACCAGCAGTGAGACGGCTGACCCTTATTGACTCATCCAGCAAAGACAAATGTTTCCGGCATTTGGTGGTAATTTTGTCCGTATATCTGTGTGTGTGTGGTTTACCTCTTAAACAGAGAAAAGACAGGAAGTCTTTAGTCTTGGGTCGACGTCTGGTGAGACAGGTAGATGTGGCCAAGGTGTGGGTGTGGTTATGTTGTGATGATGCCATCATGAGTGACGGGCCTGGAGAGCTGGGAGGAGAATGGGCAAACTTCCTCTGAGCCTGCAGCTTTGGCCTGCACACACACACGCACGCACACAAGCACACACACACACACACACATACAGGGTGAGAACAACCCAGCAGTATGTCACCCCTTCTTTGAGGTCCGGCAACTGCTTTAGCGACTGATAAGCTGTAGGTGGCACATGCCCTCTTCCGTGGGGAAGCAACTGAGAGGTCTGTGTTGGTAAATGAGAAGTTGGCGGTGGTAAATGAGAAGCCGCTGCAAGCTTTACCATATCACTTTGCAAAGTTGGCGATCCACTCTCCTAGCTAAGCTATTGATTCGCTGAGGCTTGCAACTGACATACCCACCTGGCTACTGGCTTGGCTGGTCACTAGCATTCCTAGGCTAGCAATTCATGTGCCTAGGCTGCTAGCCCACTGGATTGGCCACTGAATTGGCTGGTCACTGGCATTCCTACGCTGGTCACAGACTCTCCTTTGTTGACAACTCACAATTCTAGGCTGTTTAAACAACTTTTATATGTGCGGTATGCTACTCAGGGCATGCAAATGCGAGCACAGAAATATCTTGACCTGTAAAAATATGTTGAAGGCTATTGTACGTTACATTTCAGGGGGAAATTATAAAATTATATGATACAATTGCTGAGAAAAAGCTTACGTTTCATGGTTTTTAATTAGGAATTTAACATTAAAACCTAATTACATATAAGGCGGCATGGTTTCTGTGGTTTTTGTATACTGCCTTCTTCATCAAGCTTCTTCATCAAGCTTTCAGGTCAATTGCCAGTCCAGTGGGCTACCAGCCTAGGTACGTGAGTCGCTAGCCTAGGAATGCTAGTGAGAGGGCAGTGTTCTCATTTACCGCTGCTGGCCTCTCAGTTGCTTCCCCGAAAAAATCTTTTTCCACCTCCTGCTTATCAGTCACTAAAGTAATTGCTGGCTTCGACAAGGCCTTTGTTATATTTTCACCATGTCCCCAGCACTATAGGATGGATCATCCTACTCTAGACAGATTCTACCTCTAGGATGTCAGAGTTTTTTTTCTTATTACAAAAACACTTTTCTAGAAACATGGAAGCCAACAGTGTTGTTGTATTTATTTGCTGAAAATGTTAGGTGAGGGGTTTTCCCTCATGACATAAGAGGTTAAATTAGCCAGCCCTTGCAATATTTGGAAGGAATAGTTGATTCTGCAAACAAATCTTAATTTTGAGGAACACTAGCACTAACAATACCATTGGCATGAGATAGAGGCTACCAATAGTCTCAACCAATAGTCTCTCATTGTTTATGGTAATTATACAAAGATATCACAATAATATAAGTTCATAATAATATATTGGATAATATATTGATGTTTAAAATACTACACATAGCACCTTTAATGTCATGTGACATACGCTAACACAAGTTTGTGGTACATGTTTACATAGTACAGGCACATCGACCAGCTTCCTTGAGCCTGTTTGAGGTTATAAATCACTTATAATAATACTTTTACTTAGCTTCACTTATTTATTTGTCTTAGCTCTTGTTTATTTTCTTCACTTATTTGTCTCATTACATTACATTACAGGCATTTAGCAGACGCTTTTATCCAAAGCGACTTACAATCAGTTCATTTCCTAAACGAGCATCTAAGAGCATAACCAGAGCTAAGGTAAAAGTGCAATAAGTTAGCTACCTACTTTTTATTTAAACAAATGAGACAAATAAGTGAAGCAAATAAGCAAGTGCTACGACAAATAAGTGAAGCATGTAAGCAAGTGCTAAGAGGAAGGGTCAGGGTAGTGTTTCTTGAAGAGGTGGGTTTTCAGCCTGCGGTGAAAGATGGGCAGCGACTCTGCTGTCCTGACATCAGTGGGGCGTTCATTCCACCACTGTGGGGCCAAGAGAGAGAAGAGCCTTGACCGTGTAGATTGGCCGCATGGGCCTCTGAGCGACGGGGCAACCAGTCGCCTCGAGGTCGAACGGGGGTGTCAGGCTTGACCATAGCCTGGAGGTAAGAAGGAGCTGTTCCTTTCACTGCCCTATAAGCTAGCACCAGAGTCTTAAATTGGATGAGAGCTGCTACAGGGAGCCAGTGTAGAGAACGGGAAGGTAAGTTGTGTGGGAGAACTTGGGGAGGTTGAACAGCAGACGAACTGCAGCTTTCTGAACAAGCTCCAGAGGTCTGATGGCAGACACCAGAGCACCGGCAAGGAGGGAATTGTAGTAGTCCAGGCGGGAGATGACAAGAGCCTGGATGAGCACCTGCGCCGTCTCGTCAGTGAGGAAGGGGCAAATCCTCCTGATGTTGTAGAGTAGGAATCTGCAGGAGCATGTTACTGATGTGATAAATGCCAAGAATGACAGTTGGTCGTCCAGGGTCACACCCAGATTCCTCACAGTCCGAGTTGACATCACCACAGCATTGTCAATGGTGATGGCCAGGTCTCAGTGCGGACAACCCTTCAACCCTGGGAGGAACACCAGCTCAGTCTTCTCCAGGTTGAGCTTCAGGTGGTGCATCGACATCCACTCCTAGATGTCTGCCTCCACTTGTGTGTCAGAGGGGGGAAATGACAAGATCAGCTGGGTGTCATCGGCATAGCAGTGGTAGAAAAAGTCATGGGAGTGGATAACAGAACCAAGAGATGTTGTGTAGAGGGAAAAAAGAAGATGACCCAGAACCGAACCTTGCGGAACCCCAGTAGTCAGCCTACGTGGTTCCGACACAGACCCTCTCAGTGTCACCTGGTAGGAGCGACACATCAGGTAGGATGCAAACAGGGAGAGTGCAGAGCCTGAGACACCCCTCTTAGAATTAATTGGGGGGGCCTGTCATTATGCTCAAACAATTGACAATGTTAAAGACATAATGGAAGACAAACTAATGGCTTCGCTGTGAAAGACGCTGTGAAATTCTTTCGAGACCTGGATCCCACACACGCTACACATGAAGGTCAAGGGCGGAATGGGATCAAATTGGAATGGGCACACCATACCAGACAGTGAGACAAGATCAGTACTGGTGAGGCTCCACAATTTTACCGATAAGCAGCTGATTATGGCAGCAGCGATGGACAAATTGCCCGCTCATTTGGAGGGAAGGTGAGTGTCCTTCTTCCAAGACTTCTCTGTTGGTGTCTTGTTGGTGTTGGTGTAAGGAGGCAACTAGCTAGCTACAGGCACTGTGTGTGAGTATATACACTCACCGGCCACTTTATTAGGTACACCTTACTAGTACCGGGTTGGACCCCCTTTTGCCTTCAGAACTGCCTTAATTCTTCGTGGCATACTTTCAACAAGGTGTTGAAAACATTCCTCAGAGATTTTGGTCCATAATGACATGATAGCATCACGCAGTTGCTGCAGATTTGTCGGCTGCACATCCATGATGCGAATCTCCCATTCCACCACATCCCAAAGGTGCTCTATTGGATTGAGATCTGGTGACTGTGGAGGCCATTGGAGTACAGTGAACTCATTGTCATGTTCAAGAAACCAGTTTGAGATGATTTGAGCTTTGTGACATGGTGCATTATCCTGCTGGAAGTAGCCATCAGAAGATGGGTACACTGTGGTCATAAAGGGATGGACATGGTCAGCAACAATACTCAGGTAGGCTGTGGCATTTAAACAATGCTCAATTGGTACTAAGGGGCCCAAAGTGTGCCAAGAAAATATCCCC
>OOFE01047175.1:7849-23969 GCA_900323365.1 Monocentris japonica
TTCTCTGTTTCTCTTTCTACTCCACTCACCCTATTCATCGTATCTGTCTGCATTTCATCTATTTATCACCCATACACACACATAAACACACAAACACACACACACACACACACTTCATTTCATACAGACCTGTCAAAGTTTTCTCAACATACAATAGGAGAGAAATGTTCAAAAGCAGGCTCAGTGGGGAAGAGAATAACAAAAATCAAACGAATAGAGCATCCTTGTCATATCCAATATCATATTCACTGAAGTGCTGATAAGCCCGATAACAATGCAGCTTTCAAAGCAGGGCGCATCTTCAACTGAAACCCTGAAACATGACACATCTCGACCACGGCGGCTCCTAGGGCCTCGTTTTTCTCAGCGCTTCGAGGTCACAGTGGAGCAGCGATCTTTACATGAGCTCTGCAGCTGGCGCTTGTTCAGCTGCCCTCGGGGCTGCAGCGTTTGGCAAATACACTCCATGATTCAGTTAATGATTCAGGAGAGGTTAATTCAGCGAATATACTCCCGGGAAACGGGGATGTTCAGACAAATGAGGTTGTACCGAACCACTGGGCAGTTGGGGGTCAAGTACTAATGTCCGAGGGAGTTGTACTGCCACCGCCTGTCCTCGGCTTACTCAGCCGCCCTCAGGTCAAAGCATTCATACGCCGTTCACTTCAGTAGAGCCTCCTGTACGGTATACCAGAGATTTAAAGCCTTGCACTCCTTATTATCAGCTGTTCATCATGTCGGCAATCTAGGTCTTTAAGCTACTGCTCTCCTCAGCTCAGTAGATCTACTGTGCATCAAAGAGATTTACAGTAAATTATAATTCAGAGCACTCGTACGCATTCGACCGAGTGGACCGGCCGCTGCTGCACATCAAAGAGATTTAAAGGCGAGTTTGTCTCTCAGACGTGACGGGTGGTTTCTTGGGAAGGCAGCGTAATCTAAGAGCCGGTGAATTGCACAGAAACCACAGAAACATGTTAAAATATGTTACCCAGACCCTTTGGCATCATCATTTGCCAAATAACTACAAACTAAAGTCTGAAACACGACATGGCTGCCCTGATGATTTCCTCCAAGCCAAAGACCCGTCTGAACATCAGATAAAAAACCTGCTGCAGCCTTTTCTCCGTAATCTATCTTGGCCAGCGCCACAGCGTACAAGACAGTAACATATCTTAGCTGTCAGACTCTCGCCCTTTTTTCGGCACAAATTCAATACAGTAAAGGTGAGACGCATCAGAGGAAATACTACAACCGCTCCCAGAGACGGAATAGTAGTTTAGTTGGCTGTCTGCTTGCACCATGCGGTACTGCGTGTGTTCGTTCTGGTCTGAGGTCTGGTTGACTGCTGCCAGACAAATACAGACCGGAAATGCTGAACTCAAAAACAGAAGAAAGAGAGTGAGGTGCAAAAACATGTAAAAATTATGCCCATTGATAAATAGCCCGGTGAGAAAAGAGACGCCTCTTAGTTCATCTGATTACTGAACAGCTTTTAAAATCCTGCAAGAACTACCTCTTTTGTATCTCCCTGACCTGAGTCCAGCTCTGAACCCTGCTACTGTCTACAGGATTGGGGTCAATGCAATTTCAGTGCACCGAGTTGAATTGAATTGAAACTACAATTCATGTAATATTGGTAGAGCCTTCGTTGTCAGTTTAGATTGGATTTAAGCACCTTTTCATGAAAAATGTTTCCAGTTTTTGAGAATCCGCTGCCTGAATACCTCGGATTTGACCTCAACCCAGCTACAAAAAGACATACACCGATCAGCCACTGACAGGTGAAGTAAATAACATCGATTATCTCGTTACCATGGCACCTGTCAAGGGGTGGGATATATTGGGAAGCGAGTGAACAGTCAGTTCTTGAAGGTGATGTGTTGGCAGCAGGAAAAATGGGCAAGCGACTTTGACAAGGGCCAAATTGTGATGGCTAGATGACTGGGTCAGAGCATCTCCAAACGTCTTGTGGGGTGTTCCCGGTATGCAGTGGTTAGTACCTACCAAAAGTGGTCCAAGGAAGGACAACCGGTGAACCAGCAACAGGGTCATGGGCGCCCAAGGCTCATTGATGTGCGTGGGGAGCGAAGGCTAGTCCGTCTGGTCTGATCCCACAGAAGAACTACTGTAGCACAAATTGCTGAAAAAGTTACTGCTGGCTATGATAGAGAGGTGTCAGAACACACAGTGCATTGCAGCTTGCTGCGTATGGGGCTGCGTAGCCGCAGGCTGGTCAGGGTGCCCATGCTGACCCCTGTCCACGGCTGAAAGCGCCTACAATGGGCACGTGAGCATCAGAACTGGACCATGGAGCAATGGAAGAAGGTGGCCTGGTCTGATGAATCATGTTTTCTTTTACATCATGTGGACGGCCGTGTGCGTGTGTGTCGTTTACCTGGCGAAAAGATGGCACAACATGCACTATGGGAAGAAGGCAAGCCAGCGGAGGCAGTGTGATGCTCTGGGCAATGTTCTGCTGGGAAACCTTGGGTCCTGGCATTCACGTGGATGTTACTTTGACACGTACCACCTACCTAAACATTGTTGCAGACCAAGTATACCCCTTCATGGCAACGGTATTCCCTGATGGCAGTGGTCTCTTTCAGCAGGATAATGCGAGACTGCCACACTGCAAACATTGTTCAGGAATGGTTTGAGGAACATGACAAAGAGTTCAAGGTGTTGACCTGGCCTCCAAATTCCAAATTCCCCAGATCTCAATCCGATTGAGCATCTGTGGGATGTACTGGAAAAACAAGTCTGATCCATGGAGGCCCCACCTCGTAACTTACAGGACTTAAAGGCTCTGCTGCTAACGTCTTGGTGCAAGATATCACAGGACACCTTCAGAGGCCTTGTGGAGTCCATGCCTTGACGGGCCAGAGCTGTTTTGGCGGTACAAGGGGGACCTACACAATATTAGGCAGGTGGTTTTAATGTTATGGCTGATAGGTATATATATATATATATATATACAGTTTTAAGGTTTTTAAATTTAATTTGTTTCAGGGATTGTGAGAAGAAACAAAAGTAGGGCTTTACTTACCCTTCAAAGTTTTCCTTTTTCCTTCTATTTTACTATTCAAAGCCATGCTAACTAACGTATTACCTCATCCTTGAAAAAAGCTGATGTTCAATCTCTCCACAATTTTGTAATTCTCTTTCATCTTCAGAGGCAGGAGATGAAATACTTAAACAAAGAACTCCCTGATATCTGGCTGCTGTTGACATGTGACATGTGACATTCACGTTGATAAGTAATGTGCATTTCACACTTGAACTAGGTTTCGATCACTTTGGTGCTGTGCTGTGTGTGTGTGTGTGTGTGTAAGTGTCAACATATGTGATGATAGTTGACACTATATTTTCAGAACTATATTTCGGGACAGCAAATATAACACAAACCAAACAGTTGAGCATTAATGGGCTCTGCAGGTATGTCTTTATTCTCCAGCTGTGTAAACTCTTGCTCAAGTGTAGTGTGAACACGTAGAAGGCCTATGGATTTTGGTGGTGTGGAGCAAGCTGTCAATTGAAGGGGTTAAAGGGGGTTAAATTTAGTTAGAGCTACTATTTCCTTGCATGAAATTCTAACAACACTGGTTTGGGCATAAAGTGGATAAGGAAAATCATGGATGAATCTTTTGAAAGTTGAGATATTTCATTAAAAAAAAATCAAAATAGAGTTCAATTCACTGTAGTTTGGCCTTTCTAGTGTTAACACAACATGCACATTATGAAAATAAAGACTCCAGTCTTATATTGACAATAGCTCATGGAACGCACTAAATTGTCTATATAGCCTAGATTAAGTACTTTATACTACTGGTCACATACTGCATCATTGATGACATTCACTTGGCTTCAGTCATATGCAGATTTTCTGCAATGCTGTAGACCAGAGAAATAATTTTGGGATGCTGACACAATACATACACTTGGTCTCTCAAGAATGTCTGTCACAAAGGAAACTATCACAGCCAGTCTTCCAGGCCAATATTTTGATGAATTGTTTTCTTTAATCCCAAAGGGTAGGAGGTAAGGATTAATTTGTTGCATCTGTCAGACCCATTCTGGCACCACTGATAGTGTCCATGCCAGTATGAGGCTTTTCCCTCACCACTGTCCTCTCTTGTAGCCACTGAGCCCCCTCTATTGCACTGCCAAAAAACCTCTTTCAACTGGAGCTACACATTTCTACTTCGCCATTGTTATACCCCTTGGCTTTGTACCCATACTTCGTACCCATACTTCCTGTGTATGTGTGTTCCGCGCCCAGCCTCCATTCCATGTCCCTTTTAGATCCCTCTTGACCTGTAGCCTCCCAGTGTTCCCACTGGATGCATTCCAGGACCATGGTTCACGAGGCCAGACACATTGATTTGACATGGGAATACGAGTGTGAGCTTGTGTTTGTGTAAGCAGCTCACGGGTCTCTAATGCACTCTGGCATACAGCCGTCACATATATGTGAGTCACAGGCTTGCATGATGCCTTACCCAAGTGCCTGCAGAATTATTAGAAAATAAAACCCTACATCAAGCGTTGCTACGCTGTGTTAATGTTAAAATTTTTTACTTTCCACATGACATCTCCTTTTTAATCGTCTCGCCACTGTTGTAAGTCACAGAGTTGTACAAGCAGCATTTGTAATTCCACTCGTCATAAACTCAAGACACTAGGTGGAAGATTAAAACGGTATGGTAAGAATTAAAATTTGTGTCCTGTATCTGCTGCAGTGCAAAGTTCAGCGTTGTTTAACTGAGCAATATATTTTCCTTGTATTCAGTCCAGCTGTCCACCTACACCGGCATAGTCCTGCAGTGATGAAAATGGGTTCCAAAAATCCTCATGAATAAGCTAAAAGAAGATAAACAAACCAAGAGATAAACATAACCACGAACAAGCAAAGAGATATAGTATGAAAGAAAAGGATGTGTGGTTAAAACATTGTGTGGAATCCTCTTAGTGTTCCCATCAGCTAGAAAATAAACATGCAAAGACAAAAAAAAAAAAACATCGCTATTGCACAGTAATAGTTGTCAGCTTACCTTTTCTGTGGACTGTGAGGTACCAAAAAAGATTGGGATGAATGCTAGCCAAATAATGCAGGTGGTGTACATGGTAAAGCCGATGGGCTTGGCCTCGTTGAAGGTCTCTGGCACCCCTCTGGTTTTAATGGCATAGACTGTACAGGTGACCATGAGCAGCATGCTGTACCCCAGCAGGCAGATCAGAGACAGGTCTGAGATGTCACACTTCAGCACACCACGGGCCAACACTGGGTTAGATGTCCTCTGGTCTTCATAGTCAATGATGGCCTGGGAGGGGTCCACGCCAAACCAGATACACACCCCAAGCAGCTGCACTGAGGCTAGGGTAAAAGTGATGACTAGCTGAGATGCCGGGGAAATTAACCTGGGCGCACTCACAGACATGGTACCCTGCTCAAAGATGCGGTAAATACGGTTGGTTTTGGTGAGTAGGGCTGCGTAACTGATGCTCATACCCAGACCCAAGAAAATCCTTCGCAGGGAGCAGATTCCTACATCAGGGGCAGAGATCATTAGGAAGGTGGTGGCATAACAAAGGAAGATGCCAGTTAGCAACACATAACTCAGCTCTCGGCCCGATGCTTTGACAATCGGAGTGTCATTGTACCGGATGAAAGTTACCACCACACATAGGGTGGCCATGATCCCAACCACTGCAATAAGGACGGGGATGACTGCCCATGGAGAGCTCCATTCCAGCTTAACAATGGGGATTGGAACACAGCCTGTGTGATTCTCGTTGGGCCGCAAATCAAAGCGACACATCTTACAGGTGTAGGTGTCTGCCTGGTACTGATAGCCATCACAGCGCTCGCAGTGCCAACAGCAAGGGATACCTTTCACTATCTTCTTGCGCTCGCCAGGCTGACAGGGCTGGCTACAGATTGAGGAAGGGACCTGACGAACACCGCCTGGCCACTGCATCGAACGAACCTGGAAGGGAAAGAGAAGGAAAGAGAGAGATAGAAAGAGAGAGAACAGAGACAGAGATAGACAAGGATAAAGAGAGAGGCAAAGATCCTTAGACAAACAGGAACAAAGAGAGTTGTACTATACTAAGCACTCCATATCCCCAAAGGAAAAATTCATGTTTTCACTTGCCGCCCTCCACAGTGAGGTCAGAGCATAGGGTCAGCTACAGACCGACCCCCCCTGGAGCTGGTAGAGATTCAGCATCCTGCACAAGGACACTTCAGCACGGGGATGCTTGCTGTTACAAGGAACTGAACCTGGGTTAAAGGACTTTCTACCTAATCAATATGCCACCGTGCTACCCTTTCATTTTATTTATTTATTTGAGTGAGAGTCAGAAAGGGCAAACTGGGGGCCAAATGAAGCTTTCCTTTCCTTTCAGATTCAGCAAACATTTCCAAAGGGAGGTCAAATTATCTGAAGGGCAAGCCGAGAGGAAAAAGGGGCGATCCTTTGTTCGTTCTGTCGGACACTGACACACTAATGTTTCTCCTTTTTCTTGTTTTGGCAGGTACTTGTTTTTCACCTGTCCAAGATCATGGGAATAAAAGATAAATTGTGTTTAAGGATTCTTCCCTTTGTGGATTTCCCCCTTTTAAATATGCTTTTAAAGATAAACTTAATTTGTCATTTCAGGGTCTCTTTAATGTTATGTTATTACCGTTTTCATTCATTTCAATTGTGGTTGTTTAACTCAAAGCTAATTCATCTCTAAATGTGCATTTAATTAAGAGCTCAAAGGATACTAATTAAATAAAACTGTATTTAGAGTGGGGCCTGGCACATACCACAGTAGGTGCTCACAACTAGCTTACCTCAAACAGTTTTTTTACAGCAGCACACATTGTTGAAAGAGGTAAAGAAGACAGGCCCTCTCAAGCTGCATCATGTGTTCAATTTTGCTCTCTTTTGCTTGCCCAAGGCATCCTCTCTGCTTTTCAAGACATAATTTGTTTGGTTCTTTCAAGTAATTTATTGTTATTATACCATTACTTCATTGCACTCTCTGCCCACATTATTGTTTTTGGAAGTTGGTGATACTGTCTGGAGTGATTGTATTAAATATGTCTGTCCTCTTACGGCTTTCTTTTCATCACAATCTGCCCTGTTAATCATTTAGAGTGCCCTCTGGATATTTACACCTTTGAAGATGGCACTAAGCAGTATCAAATGGTTTGGGAGGAATACTAAGCAAACACAGCTGCAGAACTGGAGACAACAGCTTAGCTTAGCATAGGATTTCCATTATAAACACTAACACAAATGGAATATTTGTCAGGAATATGAATGAAAATGAATACCGTCAATCCTTTTGTGTAGAAATGTGTGGGTATGGAATAGAAAGGGCAATGCTTACATTAAGATGGAGTTGATCTGTCCAGTGGCCAATGATTTTGTATTCAGCTGATCGGTTTCGGATCTGGTACTGGTAGATCTCATAGCGCCCAGGGGCATCTCCATTTTCATTAAAGAGAACTGGGTTGCCAGCTATGCCTACATGAGAGAATAATCCCATTATTTACTGCACATTCAGTTAGTTATTTTCTATGTAGTAGGCATGAATTACTGAAACCATATTCATTGCTGTTGTAATAAAATGGAGTAGTTATCATCCTTAGATATTAAAAATCAAAATGACACTTTCTGGAACATTATTTAATTTGTTAACCTAGCTAAAACACATTCTTTATTACCGTGGTTAACATGGGAGATGTTTCCCAGGAGAACATACACACATACAGTGCACATTTGCAGACCTAGGAGCATGTAAATGCAACCAGCCTTGTACTGATGACCACTGAGCAGCTGCTCCTGGAACAGTTGAAAGTTACATGCCTTGCAGGGCTCTTTGGATGTTAACTGTTCATGTTAGCTGCTTCTCTTTCACTTCCCTCAGCCAGATTTTCACAGGTGGTCCATGGATTTGAACCGACGACCTTCTTACCTCAAACTTACTTTTCTAAACATACAAGCTACGTATGTCTGCACAAGGTGTCCCATATTTGTGGGGAGATTCAGAGAATAACCAGGTTCAGCTATTGTATTATTGTACAATGGTGTATTCCCGTGTGCTGTTTTAAGACATGCTCCAATGATGTGTCACATAACAAAGCATACCACAGATTTCTCTATAAGCCGCCCCCAATTGAAACTACACAAGCCACACTTCCATTGCAGCAGTAGGTGTCAGGGTTCTTTCTACTCAGAGGGACCAGAAGGAAGCTCAAACATTTGCATTTTTCTTGGCTGTCTTATTATTAAGTCGCCCAAAACACAATGGCCATCCCAGATGAGAACAAGGGGGGAAAGGTGGCCAATTGCTACTGTTGGATTTCTGCTGATGAGTATTATTTCTTGCTCTTTGTTTAGGCTCAGGAGGCTGCAGCACCCTAATCCACATCTCGATGAGTCAGCCCTCCTGGATTAAGGCATTACCGTTTTACTCAGCTGCGCCACTGTGACAATGCCACCCACATCACAAAGCAGTTACTGATCTTGGAGGGATTATAGTGACTTTATGAAGCAGATAGACATTATGTTTATATAAACATATTAAACACAACAGCATTATTGGCGAGCTGTCATATTTATTGTCAAAGATTTTAATTGTACCAGGCTTTGTTCCATTTCCCTAGCTGTTAAAAGAACTGTGAAGCCGTCTGCGTTCCACCCGTCACGGCTGGGGCTGTATATTAGTATTATTGTAAGTGCTCACATGGACACCACACTGTCACTGAAAGAGGAAAATGGATCCTGTATGCCATACTGGTGCTTTTGAGAGACTAATGCAGCAACACTACCAGCATAACATTGCTGATATGATTATATTTAACAGCTTATGCTGTCTTTTGGTCATGCTTGCTATTCATATTGAGGCCTGTCCAGAGATTGACAGCTCTCATACCTTGCCTGTGAGCTCCTGTAATTTTGCTGCCATATGCCTGCATTCCATTTGTTACCATTCTCTATGTATTTAATTAATCAACTGTAACTTTTTCAATTCAAAACAGGGTCCTCAAAATGCAGCTATTTCAAAAACTGAAACTGAAATTTGATTAAATATACTCTGCCCTAATTCCCAAAGTAAGAATCCACAACATTTTCATTTAAATAAATGTCCATTTTGCTTCTCTCTGTCACAGACTGATATAACTGATTCAAGCAATACACGTTTCATGAAAGCTTTTACATTTGCTGTTCTGTCAGGTACAGGGAAAATCCTCTGGTGCACAGGAAGTGATGCGTTGTATATTTCTGGCAGCAGCAACAGCAGTTTGTTTGGAATAAATAGACAAATTGGGTAGTTAACATGAGCAGGATAACAATCATGACTGAACAGACTCTTACAGAAACGCAAACTTCATCAACAGAAAATCCAAGGACAAAGACGTCACAGTACTGGACACTGTTTGATTGTCAAGTGATCTCTGGGAAGTGCAGTGCAAAAACACCACAGCAATGAGTGCTTAGCATCAAAGATATCACCAAAAATTTTAAAAAAACAAACATCTCAAGGATTGCCACTTTGAGCAATTATGTGCCCTTAGACAGTTACCAATCAGCCTCATATGTCCACTCTACGTTGCTTTATCCTCATGTCATCAGAATGAAAGTGTTTTCTAGCAGGGAAGATCCATCAGGATAGTCAAACATATTCACCTAAACTTTTACATCACATCTATTTCACCAATCAGGAGCAAATAGATGGTATGATGTGCTTTCCAACTTCTCCCCAGTGGTGAGAATAATAGAAAAACAAATGTAAAAGCTTCACAATTTTTGCTTCTTGTTTGGTGAATGAAGTCATATATTTAAGGAGTATGGGGATATTATTGACCCAGATCTATGCATCTCTCCAGAGGCAATGTTATTCTCTTCACTTACAGTGGAGATTGGTGCATGTTGGGGCATTACGGTCAAAGTTTGAGTTGCCGATGAGGAATTATGCTTGTCATATGGCAGAAAACTGCTTGTCTAAACAGGCCCCTTACTAGTCAGGGGCCTAATGAGTTCCACAGAGGGCTCTGCTGCTGCAGCATTGTGTTGTGCACTAATGTGACAGAGCAATCACACAAGAGTAGCCTATGGTACACACTTGTTTAACTATCCATTGTAACCTGGCTTTGTGTGCTCTCCTGGAATGTTGGGGTTAATGGATTGCCTGTAATTACATGCAACAGGTAATTATTGTGGTATTGTCTTATGCCCGCCACCCACTTCAAGAATTACAGTGTATGATCATTAATCCAACATGTGCTTGCTCTGCATGGATGCACAACCAGGACACCTTGGTGGATGGCGGCACAACTTGTTGCCCTCTACACCGGTCATTAACATTTAATGACCTGTATGCAGGTAAGCCATGTGCAGAATTTACAACATATCCACTGCTCCGTTGAGTGTTTCTTTCTCGCCCCTCTATCACTGTCCTGGCGTTCCCAATATATAAGCCTCTGCTATCTATAAATCTCAAGGTAGGCTTAAAATGTTATATGCATACAAGTGACATGCTCTTTAGAGTACACCTACCAACTTTACAAGGGATTTGTGATAATACCCACATAATGTGTTTGGGTTATGCTGCTGCAAATACTAGTACAAAGGAAATTGGTTGGTATTTGTAGGCAAATCAACAGAATGTGTACACCAGCCTTAGGATGAGTTCTTTGGGTAAAAATAATAGATACAGCAGTAGAGTATGAGGTAGACTTTACATAATACTGCCCTTATTCTTGTCTTGCTTAATGCTGACAGTCAGAAGAAACAATACAATAATGAAGACATCCTTGAGAGGAGACATAGGAGTAGAGAGATAGAAAAACCCTCAGAGCTTGCCTTTGTTCCACACTCATAGCTGCAGTGCCTGGAGAGAATGACAATGGAAAGGCCACTGCTTTTTGCAGCAGAGTAAAAACACTTCTGTGACGTAACAGCTGGAGACATGGAACACTGATAGGAAGCTTCATTCAATTGTGTCCTATTGAAGTGTGAATCTACTCTTAGACGCATCAAATGCAGAGGTGTGCGCAAGAAGGGAGGAAGTGCCGGAGGGTGTCAAACAGGGCATTAGGATGGATTGAAGCTGGTTGAGTCTTCTGTTTTGTAGGCTACAGCTCTGGCTGCTGCTGAATGAGCCAAAATGAGCACCTGAAGAGTTGATGATTAAGAATAAAAAAATAGCCATCTGTAGCCAAGCTACAGATTTAGATACTATGTCTGTGTGGGAAATATGATTGGAGCCATACAATAGAAGCTCTTAAGACAGGCCCGGACAGCTCAGTCGGTACAGCATGAGCCTCTCAGTCTCAGGGTTGTGGGTTCAATCCCCACGCAGTGTTAACTGTAACTAGTTGCTTTGGGTAAAAGCATCTGCTAAATGACTGAAAATATCCCAGCCAAGCAAACACCTCTGTCAGATTGCTCTTCCATTATAAAAGGTTATCTGTAATCAGCTATCTAACTATGTTCTCTGCAGAGACCCTGACATATCATAGATATGTTCTTTGTGAGCCTGCCAGGGATATGGCCAACTCACTACGAGCTTCTAATTACAGCATGGCTTTGGTCTAAGGAGCATTTGAACTTTGTCAGATGTTTGATTATCTATGCAACCAGAGAAAGAAACACTACTTTTGGTAAGAACATCACACTGAACCCTGAAAGTTGTGCAATTCTGCAGAGAATGTAATGTTATTTTTAGTGTGCATCCCTTAAAACTGCTGACAGCAAAGAAAAACCTGTAACAATAGACTCTTGCTGTCATGTTCTCAAGAATGATTCATTATGACTGAAAAAAACTGACCGAGAGCGCTTTTACATATCTGTCAAGTGCTATTTGTTTACAAGAGGAAAAATGAATGATTTGTGTATTCATTGGTAAGTAACTTACTGATATCAGGATATTGAGATAAATATTGTCTTTGAAAAATAACAATCAGTCCAGCAAGCCCAGTCCCAGAGGTTGGGTTGTTATATGCACCTGGATACGTTTAGTTTACTACTACGTGCTGATGCAATTATATGGGAATGTACAGTGGCTTCGGAAAGTATTCAGACCCCTTCATTTTTTCCATACTTTTTTGTGTTATAGATTTTTTGCCATCAATCTACACACAATACCCCATAATGACAAAGCAAAACCGCCAGGCTAAATTTTTGGAAATGTATTAAAAATTAAAAACCTATAATATTTCATAATATAACATCACATAAGTATTCAGATCCTTTGTATGACACTTAAAATTGAGCTCAGATGCACCCTGTTTCCTTTGATCATCCTTGAGATGTCTCTAGAACTTGATTGTAGTCTACCTGTGGCAAATTCAATTGATTGGGCATGATGTAGAACACACCCACAGTTCACAGAGCAAAAACTAAGCCATGAAGATCAAGGAACTCTCCGTAGACCTATGAGATAGAATTGTGTCGAAGCATAGATCTGAGGAAGAGTATAAAAAAATGCTAAAGTATTGAAAGTTCCCAGGAGCACCGTGGACTCCATCATTTTGAAATGGAAGAAGTTTGGAACCACCAAGACTCTTCCTAGAGCTGGCCGTCCGACCAAACTCAGTAACCGGGCAAGAAGGTACTTGGTCTAACAGAGCTTCAGAGTACCTGTGCAGCGATGGGAGAACCTGTCAGAAAGAAAGCCATGTCTGCAACCCTCCATCAATCATGTCTTGGCTAGACAGAAGCCACTCCTGAGTAAAAGGCATGATAGCATGCCTGGAGTTTCCCAAATGGCACTTAAAGGACTCTGAGAGGATATTATTCTCTGGTCTGATGAGACAAAAATTGAACTCTTTGGCCTGCATACCAAGCATTGCGTCTGGCGAAAATCAGGTACCGCTCACCACCTGGCTCATACCATCCCTATGGTGAAGGATGGTGGTGGCAGCATCATGCTATGGGGATGCTTCTCAGCGGCAGGGACTGGGAGACTGGTCAGGATTTAGGGAACATTGAACGGAGCCAAATACAGAAAGGTGCTTGAAAACCTGCTTCAGAGCACATATAACATCAGACTGGAGTGGCTTCGGGACAAGCCTCTGAACATCCTTGAGTGGCCCAGCCAAAGCCTGGACTTCAACCCCGTTGAAAATCTGTGGAGAGACCTGAAGATTGCAGTTCACCGATGCTCCAAATCCAATGACAGAGCTTGACAGGATCTGCAAGGAAGAATGGGAGAAACCGCCCAAATTCAGGTGTACAAACCTGGTATAGATATACCCAAGAAGACTTGCTGCCAAAGGGTCCAAATACTTATATTCGATATTTTCAGTTTTTTATTTGTTTTTTAAATGTGCAGAAAATTCTAATAGTTTCACTTTTGTCATTATGGAGTATTGTGGGTTTGATGGCACAAAAAAGTAATCCATTTTAAATAAAGTCTATAACATGGCAAAGTGTGGAAAAAGTGAAGGAGTCTGAATACTTTCCAAAGCCACTGTAGGATTTGTGATGGCCAGGCCGCTTAGAGCTCCATGCAGCTCTCACTGGAGCATTTAGCCAAAGTCCTGAATATTGAGTTTGCCCTGGAAACCCCGAATAATATATGGAGTCATAGGAGTGCCATAAAAAAGAATAAATCTGTAAAAGAATAAGAAAATAAATGTGGAAATATAAAGAGGAATAAATAAGTAAAGTAAGTAATAACAAAATATAAAAGAATAATTATAAGCATTTTCATTTATTTTCACATTTATTTGTTCATTTATTTTTATTTATTTTTATCCCTTTATTTTTCCTTATTCTTTTCCCTATTGCTTTTGCTTTTCCCTATTGCTTTTGCTATTCCTTGAAGGGCCAAGCTGTGAATCAACTGGCTTTGGGTGGGCCTGCGCAGCAGTGTTAATTTTGTTGACGAATAATTTTCGTCATAGTTTTCGTCAACGACATTTTTTCACTGACGAAAACGAGGCGATAACTAAATAAAAACTAATTTATGATGACAAAAACTATGACTTAATCTATTGACAACGAATAAAAACGAGACGAAAATGTTGGGGAGGGACGAGTTGGGAAGAGATCCAATCAGAAGTAATCTCTTTGCGTGGTGGGGAGGTTAGATGCACACTGGGAAAGTGGATAGTATCTACCTGGCGGAAAGTCAACTAGGAAAACAAGACCCTTTGTAAACCGTGTGGAGCAACAATCACTGGTAAAAACACAATGAACTTGAAGCGACATTTGCGGACCAGTCATCCCAAAATTAATGCAAAGGTAGCACACTTAAATGTTTTTTTTTTTTCAAGCTAACGTTATTTTATCAGCTAACCCGAGCTGGTGTGTTTTTGCTAAACTTTAAATACAATACAAGCTAAAAGAAACCACCTCTGTCCTGTAGTTACTGATTGGAGAAGTGAATGACCCAGAGTTGCTAATCTAGAAAATGTGGGGAAAAAAACAATAGAAATGTGTTTGGGACGAACAGAGATCTTCCCTGGGACTCCTCTGGGACGAAAGAGATTTTTCTATGTATATATGTATGTATAACTATCGCTTAGCAAATGACAAACTGAACCGAGCGCTGACTACAATGGAGCGCGTCTTCTCCTGCTGTTACTATAGTTACTATCACTGGCTGGCTACTCAGCACAAGACCTACAGAAAATTTTAAGATTCTGAAATGTTCCCACGGTACTGGTCCATCTATCCCCTCAGTCACAAACTGCTTGCTGGCAGGACAACAAATCCGTGTTGAAATCGGCAGGAGGAGAACTAGTTAGCTGTTAGCAGCCGGTGGGCAGCATTGCTGCCTTTACAATATTTCATTTCATCAGTCTGAGAAGTAGAACTGTTACATTCACTTCCATTGCCTGTGCTAACTGTAGAAAAGAGCACAACCCAAATTTATTTCACTTGTCTTACTTGATACTTGTTTTCATTATTAACAGAGGACTGTTGAATTTTCTATATTCAGGTACTATGTACAATGGCATTACAGCCAATACAGTTTTTCTTTTTAATATTTGAGAGTTGCACTTCTGCTTGAAAGAATGAAGAATGTCATATGCAAGTTGTTATAAACAATGTATAGAGCAGGCCTAATGCTCATTGGTGTTGTTTTATTACTCTGAGATGTTCTTTTGTGAAAAAGCAAGGCCATATTCTTGTTTCTTTTATATGAGACTTGGTTTTATTTGTATTTGATTTTAAGATAAATAAAGACATGTTTCATATCACAACAATTAAATGTGTCTGTATTGCACGTTCAAACCTTAATACCATTCCATACAGGTTAATCGATGTTTCCTCCAGGAGTATATAATGAGTTTGGAAATTCTAGAGAAACGTTTAAGTAATGCATTACACTTTAACTAAACCTGTTAGATTTTAGTTGACTAAATCTACAGTAGATTTAGTCGACTAAAATCTTATGATATTTAGTCAACTAAAACTAGACTAAAACTAAAACAATTCGGATGACTAAAATATGACAAAAACTAAATGGCATTTTAGTCAAAAGACTATGACTAAAACTAAATCAAAATTTAATGTCAAAATTAACACTGCTGCACAGTGTGAATGTGGTAGCGGTTTGAATCGGGGAAGCGGTTTGAATCACTAAGGAAGGAAAGGATTCATATCGGCAGCACCAAACACTGAATCGGTACACAATTTAGCCAGAAATAATCTATAACAACTTCGATTTAGCAACCAGCACACATGTAATAGCAATACAGATTAAATAGTGTGGCTTATGAATTGTTGAAAGTGTAAATTTCATGCATGTGACCCTGTATATTTCCACAGAACGCTATGGATGTGATGTTGTATGATCGATTTTTTTTATTAGTTTTTGTTTCATATTGACTATATATCGTCATTGATGAATAACAGTGAAGGTTAGTACTAGTATAAAGATAAGAAGAATTCTCTTCACAAAACATTATAGCGTCCAGTGACCCCTGGCTTGTAGTTAAACCAATGTTCCGCGGTGTGCATGCACATCTTGGCGTGCACCGGCGCACACATATAGGAAGCAAATCCTTTCCTTCCTTAGTGATTCAAACCGCTTCCCCAATTCAAACCGCTACCACATTCACACTGCGCATGTGCAAGTCCGCGTCGCATCTACTTCCTGTTGT
>OOFE01047179.1:15940-27357 GCA_900323365.1 Monocentris japonica
TTCTTCCTTAGAGGTGTGAATCCAGATTGAGTCATCCTTTCTCTTTCTCTCTTTTCGCTTGTATACGCGGAGCTCCACTCCACTCCCATCTTTTCTTTCAATGTCCTTTCCTCTCCCTTTATCAGTTTTTTATTACTAGCATTTGCAGGACAGAGTCTCTGTTTGAATGTGTGTGTGTCTCCGAAAAGACAGAGAGAGACAGAGAGAGAGTGTGTGTTCTTTGGTGGAACTAATCTGTCGTGGTTGTCCCTGGTTGAGGGTAGCATACATGTGTGTGTGTGTGTGTCTATTTGTGTGTGTCTGAATGTGAATGTTGACGTGAACGGACTGTCAAAAGACGTCATTGTCCCCGGCAACACCATGTTGCCAGGTCAATCGATCCCTTCGGCAGCATCCAGGGAGCGGGTACCGTTCTCAGTGTATGCATGTGGGGAAATTGCAGCACTCAGGGAATAAAGCTATTCATACGGGCACCTGTGGGATTGGTTGCACTGGTATGAGAGCAGATAAATGTGTTTGTCTCGTGGGATTTGGAATAGGGTCAGGCTCGTATGGGTTTTCCCAAAGCCGATACCGTTATTGCTATTTTAGGATTAAAGTTGTGCTGATATTCAATATCTTTACTATGGGACTCTGTTAAAACCCATACTGATGACATTCTGTTAGGTGGGTTGGCATTTTCTTTCAATTTAGTCTCCATCTTTGTCTCTCAGCCTCGTTGCTATGGTGTTTCTGCACTGCACTTCCCAGAGATCACCTGTCAATCAAACAGTGTGTCCAGCACTGTGACGTCTTTCTCCTTGGATTTTCTGTTGATGGAGTTTGAGCTTCTGTAAGTGGCGCTCTTTTCTTTGTCTGTTCAGCCACGGTGGCTATCGCTGCTCATGCTAACAACCCAGTTCTTCTTCTGGTTATTCCAAACAAACTGGAAACGTAAAACGCATCACCTCCTGTGTGCCAGTGGATTTTTTCCTGGAAAGACCTACCAGACACCGGGTGCTTTATTGTACTGACTATAGGTTGAATCACTATTGTGTTACATCAACCAGCGGTAGAGAGGAGCTAAAAAGGCATTTATTCATATGAAATTGTCATGGATTATTACTATTATTATTACGGCAGGGTGAGGCAGGTTTTATTCCAGCTTTTACTCATCGCCAGCCTTGAAGCTGTTGAATGGATGAACTATAATTGAAGGCCAATATCATCCTGATATCAGTGTTTCAACCTATGAGCCTGTGATCTTTCTCTTTGCAAAGCTTCCCATTAAGAGATGGCATTTCCCCGGTGCTGTAAAAATCAAATGAGGATAATGTCTGGAAACTGCCTGGAACATCGCAGGTCAAGCTTTTACTTGTACTATGCATTCACGTCTGTGTTTTGTTTACCTTGGCACAACCAGCGCAGCTCCATTCAGACATACACATACCAATGTGTACTTCGGTATGTGGGGATGTGTGTGTGTGTGTGTGTGTGTGTGTGTCTTATTGATGACTTATTGACATTTTGTTTCTCAGTCTAGTAGAAGCAAATGGCATTGCAGCATTTGTTGACTATTATACTTCCATCTGACTGTCAAGGCAAGGCATTCGGTTTGCGTCACACCACGACTCTGAGGGGCACAGATGCGCTGCGCCGTAGGTGCAATGAATTATGGTCATTGTAGTTCATTAATACATTTTTGGTGCTTTGCAACACTGGATTTTGATGAGTGAGAATCACCAGCTGCCCAAATATTAATCACATTAATCACATCATTTTATGGGAAACGCTGCATACCCTAGCTTGACGTGCACGTGCACAAACACACATGCACGCAGATAAGCATCACCTTTCTCTAAGGCAGTCGAAATGAGAAAATAGCGTAGAAGCCAGTTAATCTCGCCACTGTATGCCTGAATGCATCTCCTTTATCCCCGGAGACGCTACTTATTCTCTCTGAAAGGCGGCCTAATCCTTGGAAAAGGAACACCAAAGGTCTTCTCCAGATATCCGCCACCTGAATACTGCGCAACAATAGATTTCTGCTTCAGTAGATGAGCTGGCAGAGGCCCAGGGACCTGAGCGGTAAACAGCATCTGACTTGGGAACAATTATAATGTGTCCGCGAGTAGCGTGTCTTGCCCAGCGTGAGCAGTGTTTATTTTTATTCTCTCAGAAGGGGTGAGTTTCGAAATGTGTTTTTTCTCACCTGGGTGGTATTGCCCGCTGCTCCCATCAGCAGGAATCTTTATTATCTGCCACATTTGTTTCCTTAACGGAGGAATAAAATCTCATCTGCCCCGGTCTGCATCAACAAACACCCTTATGACCCCGTGGAGTCGGTGTGCCACAGGAAGACGCAAGCCAAAATAAATGCAACACTCGTGGTTGGCACGACTTAATGTGCTTATGGTGTCTGCTTGTTCGTGTGTGTGTGTGTTTTTTTTGGCGATGGAGTCGATGATTTACAGCGGTATCTGAGTGGACACTGGGGCTGTCAGTCATTTAGAGATACTTAAACTCTCTCAAAATGTCTCTGGCTTGCCACTATGTGAAACAGAGAGTCAGACAAATTGGAGAGAGAGAGAGGGGGCGAGAGAGAGACATATTAAGCCAGTACACATTTCAGCTTAGTCGTGTTCCCTCCAAAGTGACCTTCTCCTTCGCAGGGGAAAATGGCGCTACAGGCGTTGCTGCCACAACACGAACCCCCCCCAATGCGATCCATCTCCAACCTGCTGCCCTTACCTGCGATCTACATTCAGCCTCCAGCAGTTAACCCTGTGAAACCCAGTGTGTGTGTGTTGTTTTTTTTTTTGTGTGTGTGTGCATGCAAGGATGCACATGCAAAATGGTTATTTGTTTTGGTAACACATTGTGTGTATGTGATTCCACACCTTTCAATGGCAGACCCATTACACAGATGGGAACAAATTTTGAGCTGGCAGACAAAGACAAATGCAGTCAACCTCCCGACCTCTGAACTATTGCGAAATGTAACGAGTACATGCAGAGCGAGGATACGTACCACCAGATGAACAGAGACATCGCAGTAACCTTTTCGTGTGTCTGCAGTCCTCGTTTTCTTGTCGGGGCCTTTTTATGACTCACCTCTGAATGGATTCATTTGTGTCACCGCACTTTTAAATACCAACACCACTGTAGAGATGGGGCGTTTTTATTGGCCTGTCATCGTTGAGAAAGTGGAAGCAACTTCAGAGCAGAAATGGAAAAGGTTTACTGTGCTCAGTGTGAACACAACATTTGGCAGCACATCCAGGTGACAACTACAAAAGCAGCATTCAGGTGTTCCAAGCCTTTCACTATTCCATTGCTTTTGTATTTTTTGTCTGATGTCCAGCCACATTTTGGCTTCATCCGCTTGCTGCACAGTGCTGTTAAAACGGCACACATTTTAAAGCATATAAAACCTTCTGCGTCTTTGTGTGTTTTGTATTTGTAGCCTATTGGAAGGCCTTTCTTTTCTGTCCCACTGCTGTAAGTCTATCAAGAAGAAAAACATTTGTTAACTTGAAAAAATCGTACTTTGGATCGACCCCTACCCCTACTGATATATTTTTTTGTTCTTCCTAGTCCCTCTTGCCTTGTAGAAATGATGAAAGCCAAAATACGTATGTAGTTTGCACAGCGCCTGTCGTAAGGTTGGGATGACTCACTCGTCATAAAGCAGGACAGGGTGATATTTCAGCCGTTAAACCATCCCCCTCCTCTAGCCACAATTTAGAGGGGGATTTGTGGCCCGTTTGGCTTGGTTGGCGCTTGAGTCGACTGTGTCGGGAGTGCGAAAGCTGTTATGAGTCAGGCATGGCGTCATGGAAGCGGCGCAGTGGACCTTAGCAATGTGAATATGTGGTGGGGTTGCAGGCAGATCAGCCGGGGTAATGGGCCGTTTTATGGCCATAATATCAATGATGCTTTCAAGGGGCTTTATGCACACTGGATGATGATCGAGGTAGAATGATGCGAGTCATTACGGAAATGGAAGGAGCATTTGCGGCTTGAATGTAAGCTGCGGCATAGCATGCAACAGCTGCTCTGGGTGCTCGGCTCAGCCAAACATGCAAGGAGGCACATATTCCCTTATTGTCAATACTGTATGTCCACTGCCCATCTCAACAAGTCATAAAAAACATCTGACAGTAGAATGAGATAGTTGCACTCCAATGCAAATCGACTCGTTTCAAGAATTTTCATGGACCAAGTGTAATTTTCTTCATACTTTATTGCAGTGGTCTGCCCTATTCTGCCTCGTTTCAACAGATGGACACTAGTTTCTGGAACATCACAGGTGAAAGTCCATTGGAAACAATCTCACATCATTGGCAGATTTTTTTTTTCAGATTTTAAAACTGAATATGAGACTAAATGGTTTGCTTAGATGGAAATTTGTGTGCAGTGTATGTGTGTGTGAATGCACAAACACAATGCAACTTGCATTTGTGTGTGTGTGTGTGTGTGTGTGTGTGTGTGTTGGATGAGCCTGTGAGGCGCGCTGTGACCCAGATAGCATAAAGGATTTCACGCATTCGGGATCCCTCTAAATTAAAGACACTCACTTCTCTTTCTTGTGTCTCTCTCTCCATCTCTCTCGCTCTCTTTTCAGTCAGGAGGAAGGAGAAGAACAGAGCAAGGGATATGCGGCGGAGGAGGGAAATGGTGTCATGGATGGAGGAGAAAACACATCGCCTCCCCTCCTCCATCCCCTCTTCTTACTAAATCATCAAAAGGAGTTAAAATGCCAGCAGACATAATGAGGTTGTGGTGTCTCCTGCCAACCCCACTCTACCCATTCATTCTCCCCCACTCTCTTGTTCATGCTCTTGCTCTGCCCTCCCCTCATTTATTACTCATTCACTTTCTTCACCTGCATTTCACAACTGGTCCTGGGATTCAAACGAGTGACCTTCCGGTCATAAGCCTGCTTCTCTAACCTCTAGGCTACTACCTACTATTGCTCTCTCACTCTCAATCTCTCCTACAGTTCTCCCTGTGTCTCTCTATCTCTCTCTCCCCCCTCTCCATCTTTTCACTCTCACTCTTTTCTTTGCAAAATGATTTTGCTGCAGCAAGAAACAACACAATAAGCTCGGAGAGAGGATGAAAGCAAGTGTCTTTTTGTGTGTGGGAAAGGGAGAGAGAGACAGAGAGAAGCGATTGCATCTGAAAGTGTGTGTTTGTGTGTGCGAGAGAAATAAGTCAGTTTATCTTATTGTGTTTGTGTGTCTGTGTCTGTGTAATTCAGATGTACAGTGTCAAAATTGACGCACATATAAAGGACTAGTTTTATTTGGAAAATTACAAAAGCCTTTTTTATGTCAGGTCTGTCGTGTCTCTCCACACTTTTCATAGATGAATATGAGTGTTCTATTTACCCAGCCAAACTTTAGACTCATATCATTTTAATATATTACGATTATTATCAATTTTACACTGAAAGAATATCCATCTTAAAAATTTTGAATTAAGCATTTGCAGCACTTTAGAAAACTGGTATTTGTACGACTATTTTTCCCAGTAAGTAGCAATGAGCCAATGATGCTAGCCAATGTTAGCTTAGCATTAATAGAAGTACAATTGCTCTGTTTTATTACTAAATCGATATGGCCAGTCATTGGCATTTACATGGGATTAATCATAATCATATGATATTATCCATGTCAGTTAGTTGTCTTTGATGGAATGAACTGTTAGTGGAGACTGTACAGAGACACGGAGGTAGGGCAGTAACTGTGCTATAGAAAATAATGCTAGCTAACATAGCTTAGCATCAAGTATGGTTAATGGTTCCGCGCATTTTGATTAAATCAATATTGGCAACAATGCTGACATACATGACAGCAATAACCTGCGGTTAACCATGTTTATATGGTATTGTCCACGTTGATTAACTAGTAGTCTCTGTTTGAACTTTTTTAGTGCACCTTGTTGGCTTTAGCTAGCACAGGGAAAGGTCAACCTGCCCAGTGGCAGTGTGCTTTAACTTCCGGTGTCAAAAGTGTCAATCTTCTTTTTTTTGTTTTTCGATGTATGTAGTTTAATGTGCCATTTGTGTGACAATGAAACTTGCACCACAAGCACTCTTGTAATGTAAACAAATGCTAAGATTAAAAGACCATTTCACACATGAATAGTTTGTAGAGCAGTTCTATAAACTATTCATATAAACCCAATATTGGCAGAGAAATCAGTAGTGCTTCCAGAGCTTCTCCAACAGATCCTACAATACCCAGTTTTCATTGCGAATGCCATGTTCTGAGGACCCACTGCCACAACATAACACCCCCCACACACACCGAGTTTATGGAGTTGGGCGTGTCTAACTCAGCCTGTGTGTCGGGTCTAAGCGTTAAAGCCAATTTGGCATGGTGGCCGACTGTGGTATTGCAGCCTGAAATACTTGAGTGGCCCAAAAACCATATAACCTATAGAGAGCCATTGAAAAATGCACTGCTTTAAAATTCCTTCAATGTCACACAAGGCCCAAAAAACACTCTTTGACAAATTTTAAAAAACTGAGTTTTTAATTTAAGTAAGTAAATTAAACTGCCCTCAGATTGGGCTTGTGAGCTAGGTGAGCTTTTCCCTTGAGGTGCTACAAGATCTATAGCAAACCCAACTAGTCTAACATGCCATTCAGAATGTTTGTAATTCATTTCTCATTCATCTGTAGGTTATTTTAATTTTTTAAATAACTTACTTCTTTATTTCTAATTTCATTTCATGACTATGGTCCATGGATTTATTAGGTCTGGTCACACAGTTTGGTTACATGTCTCTCTTCAGTGGCAAACTTATTGGGATTAATTGAAGGTAGGCCTTTTTGAGTTGAAGATAACTATAAAAGCCTATAAAAGGGAATGAACATTAAGTATTGAGGGACAGACGGCTCAACATACACAGCTGCCCCTCCCCCAACAGACTGGCCCCTATCCCACCAGACTGGTCCCTCCTCCATCAAAATAAATAAAATAAATACAATAAAGAAACATTCAGTAACAACTCAATTCAACTGTTCCTTTTAATTAATTATAATGTCTTTCCCGGGCTCTGTGCGTTCGTTGATTGGTTTTTGCAATGTGCACCTCTTATTAGAATTACGGTATACAACACTTGTATACTGTATATAAAGTTTATATAAACACACACACACACACACGCAGAACTTGACACGAGAGGATCTGACACACAGCGTATGTCACACTGTAGTAACCAGGCAACCACCAGACAACCAGTCACTCACTGCCAGGCAGGAAAACCCTTTACACACACACACACGTTTTTTTTTCTCTTGCTTCTACAAAGACAAAGAGAAAAGCAAGAGAAACACTATTCTCTTTCAAACCTGTGTGTGTGTGTCTTTTTTAACTCTGACCCATATATTAGACTGTCTCTGGTTGTAGTTGACGTTAAGAGGAATACTGCTAAATTATATTCCTATGATCTAAGAACTAAGTAAAATAAAAATGTACTAAGTAAAGTAAAATGTGCATTCATAGCATTTCTTCAGCGGTGTTTAAGTGAAAGCATTGTCTACACCAGTCTATCTTATGTTATTCTACGAATGCATTTCCAACACTATTTAGCGCAGAATCTCTTTATCAACACAAAATACCCTCTGCTTCAAGCGAGTGAGCATGAAACATTTTTTGAATACATTTTGAGGAAATATTATTGAATTTTTCCATTTCCATTAAGCTTTGCTGATTTGATACACCATCATTTGCAAAAAAAAAACAAAAAAAACAACATGCATGTGTAGTTACACTGTTTATTTCTTGGAGTGTGTCTACAGTAACTAGACATTCACTGAGCTTGATTCAACCAGGCATAATGTGCATGTGTTCGTATGTGTGTAAACAGTGTATGTGTGTGTGTGTGTGTGTCCCTCGCTGTCCCCCCTGAGATAAACAGTAATTAAATGCGACGGCCATGTTCAAGTCTCCCAGCTAACATTAGAGACACCCACCAATCAACGCAAAGTGTCTCTCTCCTTCTTTTCCCCTGCTTTATTCTCTTTCTTTCTCTTTCTTTCTTCCCTCATCTCTATCTCCACCCTCCCTTCATCCTCCCTCCAGCTGAAACATTTCTTGCAACAATATTTCTTGAATCTTTATTGTTTATATTCTCCTTTTATGTTTATGTTCTGTCTTCCCCGGTGTATCCTATTACCATCTGCTGCTGCAACAATAAAGTTCCATCTAATCTTATGAAGGAGTGAGCCACACCCACCCCTCCAAAAAAGAAGAAATGAAAATAAATAGGAGGATATTAAAAGATATTTGGAATTTTAGTTGGTTATTTCTCTCCACTAAACATCTGCCGCATTTGAGGAAAGAGTTTTTAAGTTTGTTCTTCCGTCTCCATATGAAAAGGCTTTTATCTGCACGTCTTCGAAATTGTAATCCCTTATGGATTACCGATGACCTTTTAAAGTAAGAATCCTCTATATTACTCCAACTCAGTCATGTAATCTGCAACCTCAATTGCTTTTGGGTTGCCGTAAGAAGATAGAAGATGCAATTAATGGATGCAAAATAATATCTTGCTTGATTTATTAATATGCCTGACTGTTGAAATTGTCAGTTGAGTATGTTAATATGACATCATGCACTCTATTTCTATTCTATTTTTATTCTATTCTTCTTTGCTGCATCCTATTACTACTTCATGCTGCAGAGGGACTGTATTAGTAACATCTTCTACAAGCATCATCAACCACTATTTGCCATCTATACACCATCCAAATGGTGAAGAAAAACTGGCTCTTCGTAGTTGTTTTAGACTCAGGAATCAATGATGATGATCAACACAAGCGTTTAAGCAGAAAAAAAGTTTTATTTAATACAAGCTTGCAAGTACAGGTCTACTCAGCAGTATGAGGAGAATTGTACAAAAAATCAGGTGTGCACGTACCAGTACTTATAGGTTCAAGGTATTATGCCACAACGACTGTGGTTAACAATGTATCTATGTTCCTAGAACGAGGACAAGATGTTCAAGGGTGTGAGGTTAATACAAGTTCAGATAAGACAGGGCACTGTGTGTGTAGAGAAAGATGCGTAGGCGGCGGCAAGACAGTGTCTCAATTGCTGTTAGAAAGGTGAGTTAAGTTCACTCAAGGTCACTTGGTGTCTTGCACCTGCATAAGACATGTGCAGGCCTGTGATCGTGTTGTTGTTATCTAAAAGCACTGTAATGTGGCGCTTCATATAATAATGGGAGCTTCATATATTGCTTCACAACCCAAGAAGTAATTGACAAGTATCTGTAATCTGTTACAGTAACTAATGGATTACAGTTACCCAGTTATCTCAATGCAGGCAATTGCATTATTACAGAGAAATCCTTCGTAAACAGCCCATTTTAGGTCACAAAGATTAAACCGGACCACTCTGTATAATTGTTTGTGTGTGTGTAGATATTCACATAACAGGAGAATGTACTTCTGGCATCTTTGTTATCTTTTTAGTTTGCATGGGCTGCTGCCATACAGTGATATAGTATATGGTGATGATGGTAAGACAACACATTTTATTATAAATCACATTGTTGTAGGTAATAAGCTATAAGCTGTGTTTGTTATTGCATTCTCCATACAAGAGGTGAAGGCAGCTCATCAACTGGGGAGCCACAGAGCTAAGATCGCATTCAAATAAATCGTTAAAGGTGCCACATTTTTACCAATGTATCATTATCATATTAATTGTGATACCTTGGTGTAATTAGCTTAAATACAACATGTTGGAAGTGATTTTTCCATCGATCTTTCACTCCTTCCACCATCTGCCATTGCCAGAAGCGCTGGAAGAACAGTCAGTCTTTTTCACATTGGTTGGTTTTGGATTTCGTCCTTTTTTTTTTAAATCAGTATGCAACTTCTCATTAGATTCTTTTTCTCTATGATTTTAGAGTCCACACACCTGAGACAAACCTCCTAAATCATAGGACTTTTCCTCAAAGCAGAGACATCTCTTACTTTTTTTTGTTCTGCCCATTTAAAGTTTCACAACTTTCATTAGCCATGTTCAATCAGTTTTGTCAGCTTTGTTTCTTTATTTGATTTTAAATTGGTCTTAAATTCAACTTCAGGTAGCATTAAAAAAAAGTCCATTAAAAAAGTCCGAAACCTGCGGATACCTTGTCCTCTTTAATCTATTTTAACCTATTAGTCGAGTCCCTGTCTTTGTGCTTTTGCTTTGTCTGAGTTACCAGACAGAAACCAAAAGAACCTCAAATTTGTTTCCTTTGGAAAACTTTTGCTTGCAGCCCTAAACACACGTTTTAGTCAATGTAAACTCACCACGTTCTCAGTTTGCACATGGAATCCAGAACTGCCTTGTTGGTTGAATTAGGTATGTATTCTATAATCTCAGTGTATGTGAGAGTACATGTTTGTGTGTGAATGAGAAAGTGTGTGTGTGTGTGTGTGTGTGTGTGTGTGTGTGTTAGTGAGAGAGAGAGACCTTCACACAACAGGAGGCCTTGGCAACGACACTTGCCAAGCACATCACCCCACTGCAGCACAGCCTCAGTCTGGGTTTAAATATACGTGTGTGTGAGCGTGCAGTGTTTCAACATCCTCCATTCACATCACCTCTAGCACTCCTGTCTTCGCAGATAGTGAGAGAAATAGCTGAGAGTCATTTTGCTGTAGGTTCATGTGACCAGTTAAATTTGAGTTCACACGGAGGCTAGTTATGATGGAGATTTGTTAGGAACAACAACATACAACCGCCATGGAAAGTTATGCATGTTAGAAACAACATCGATGTCATTTCTGGAGGTTGTGATAGAGAAATATTTTCCAGGCAACATTTCAGAACATCCAAAGCCACTTCTCAACTGATAATCAGGCTGATCATGCTACAGTCCTTATTTATTCAACAAATGCATTTCCATTGTTATTTATCGCATCATTTCTTCATCAACTAAAATTGTAGTATAATAATAGTGTAATATCTTTGTCTAACTAGACTAGATATATCAGGTTGATGTTGACCAACCAACACCACTTATCATAATGGACTACAGAAAGATGTCAACCAAAACCACTTATCATAATGGAACTATAGAAAGATGTCAACCAAACCACTAATCATAATAGACTATAGAAAGATGTCAACCAAACCACTAATCATAATGGAACTATCGAAAGATGTCAACCAAAACCACTAATCATAATGGACTATAGAAAGATGTCAACCAAACCACTAATCATAATGGACTATAGAAAGATGTCAACCAAACCACTAATCATAATGGAACTAAAGAAAGATGTTAACCAAACCACTAATCATAATGGAACTATAGAAAAATGTTAACCAAACCACTAATCATAATGGGACTGAATTGTTCACCTTTGACATGATGGTCCTCCTGTCTTAACACAGGGTTAGAGGTACGGTGCCATGTTA
>OOFE01047199.1:0-13951 GCA_900323365.1 Monocentris japonica
CTCCTGCCGCAACCTACCCAGCGGGGGAACCCATGCAACTGGGGAGGGCCCGCCTGTCTCCAGTGGAACACCTCCGGAGAATGAGGGCGGGCGAGTGCGTCTACTGCAGCCAAACCGGCCACTTCCTAGACTCCTGCCTCTCCTGGCCAAAAGATTAAGCTCACCAGCTTCAGTGGGGGTGCTGGTGAGCCGAACCTCCCCCTCTGCTGTCCCCAATCCGGCTTGCACCTCGACACCTCCCTTCTGTGGTCTAAAGGGATGCTCCCTGTGCTCGCCCTGGTGGACTCTGGCGCAGACGCCAGCTTCATTGATTCCACACTCGTCTCCCAGGCCGGGACTCCCACCGAGCCTCTTTCCTCCCCTCTGTCAGTCAATGCGCTGGATGGCAAATTCCTGGCCCGGATAACCCACTGCTCTGCGCCCCTCACGCTGGTCTTGTCAGGTAACCACCGAGAGCGCATCCAGCTCCAGGTCATCTCCTCTCCCCATGCTGGTGCTGGGCCGGCCCTGGCTGGCGCTCCACAACCCCCAAATAGACTGGTCCTCTAGTTCTGTTGTCAGTTGGAGTGTGTTCTGCCATTCTCATTGTCTCCTGTCTGGTCTAGCCCCCAGTGAGTCTGCTGCCGCTCCTGTCCCCGAACCTCCTGACCTCTCATCGGTCCCCCGCACCTATCATGATCTCGGGGATGTGTTCAGCAAACAACGAGGCCTCTCCCTGCCACCTCATCGACCCTACGACTGCGCCATCGACCTGCTCCCCGGGGCTCCCCTGCCTACCAGTAGACTCTACAACCTCTCCCGTCCGGAGAGGGAGGCCATGGAGAGCTACATTCATGACTCCCTGGCAGCAGGGTTAATCAGGCCCTCCTCGTCTCCCGTCAGTGCAGGTTTCTTCTTTGTGGAGAAAAAAGATCACGCCCTGCGCCCCTGCATTGACTTCCGGGCCTGAATAACATCACGGTAAAGAATAAATACCCCTTACCCCTCATCGACCCCCGCCTTCGAGCCCCTCCTGCATGCCACCATCTTCTCGAAACTGGACCTCCGCAATGCCTACCACCTTGTCCGGATCCGCGAGGGGGACGAATGGAAGACGGCCTTCAATACCGCCCTCGGCCACTTCGAATACCTCGTCATGCCCTTCGGCCTCACCAAAGCCCCGGCGGTCTTTCAGGCACTCATCAATGACGTCCTCCGCGACATGCTGAACCGCTTTGTCTTTGTGTACCTGGACGACATCCTGATCTTTTCCCGGGACATGGAGGAACACATCCAGCACATCAGGTTGGTGCTTTGTCGCCTATTTGAGAACAAACTATTCGTGTAAGCTGGCCCCCCGCTACGTGGGCCCCTACGAGGTCGACCGCATCATCAACCCCTCGGCGGTAAGGCTCAAGCTTCCCTCGTCGCTTAAGATCCACCCTACTTTTCATGTCTCGCTACTCAAGCCTGTCTCCTCCAGCCCTTTGTGCCCTCCAGCCGTCGCCCCTCCACTCCCCCGGATCATCGATGACCATCCTGCCTACACGGTCAGGAAGATCCTGGACATCGGCCGTCGTGGGCGGGGCTTGCAGTACCTAGTCAACTGGGAGGGCTATGGTCCTGAGGAGCGCTCCTAGATCTCCCGCAGCCTCATCCTAGACCCCTCGCAGCCTCATCCTAGACCCTTCCCTCATCTGGGACTTCCACCGGGAGAACCCTGACAAGCCTGGTAGGTCGCCAGGAGGCTCCCATTGAGGGGAGGGGTACTGTCATGGCCTTGCCTCTAGCTCCCTCTTGTGTCCCATGTGTTCCTCACTCCTCTCCGTTACCGGTTCATCACTCCTCCCCCTGGCATACCTGTCTCCCATCAGCCCATCAAATCCACTTGCATATAAACCCCGGCTTTACTCTCCGACGTTGCCAGATCGTCTTATGTATTACATAGCCTTCCAGCGTTTCCCGTCTTGGTTCCCCGGTTGCTCGATCCCTGCTTTGCCTGACTCTGCTTCGCCTGATCCCTGTCTGCTTCGTCTGCCTCTGACCCTGGCTACTCGGACTCCTGCCTTACCTGACTCTGCCTTGCCTGATCTCCATTGGATTCGTCTGCCTCAGACCCTCAGCAAAATAAAGCTGTTAACTTTTCGCCCGTCTCTGCCTCTGTATTCTGCGCCTGGGTCCGTCTGTGAGCTACACGTAACACTCTCTACCTTTTCCCTAAAGGGTACTGAAATGAAGCAATATGAGATGTCTCACAAGTAGGGATGGGCATTTTCCACAGTGACTTGAATTTTAGAGTGGAATCGAATAGTCTAAATTAACACGCTTTTATCCATAGTCAGATGTATAAAAGATGTCTTGCAATGTGAGCAAGTTGCTGGTCATCTGAATTAGGTAATGGCCATTTAATAGCAAAAGAAAATCTCAATCAAAATTGTACCAAGAGGGCTTAACAGATTTTAAAGAAACTGTAAAAAAACAAAGCTCACTAAGTTTGAGAACAAGTATATCTACATTTTGAGGCGCATAGTTGAAAACCCTCTTAGCATGGATGTGGCAGGACTGGAGAGGTACTGTTTGGCAAGGAAATGAGTTTCATTCCTGTGCCACCATTGGAGTGGTGTTTGGTTGGGTGGAATGCTTGGCTCGTTTCAGTAAAATTCTATTTTGTTTTGCTCTGCTTCCGTGGCACAAGAGCCCTCCCCAAAAACAGCGTTAATAAATTGCGTTTTCAAGATGGGTCTCTCCATCATTGCCAGTTTCCAGGGTTCCATCAGCAGCTACTTCGCTTCAGTGACCCCATCATACAAATCAGTTTCTACCCAACTAACTGCACACAACACCCATCAAAATCATTAGCCATAATTATTTTAAAAAGGGATCATTAGCCAATGTATTTTAAGCAGGACTTAGATTTTTCTTTGATTGAAGTTAATCATAAATGTAGTACTTAATGTATGTAAGTAATGTAATTAATATTAAAAACAGGTTGATTCCAACTCCATTTCGGATAATCGAGTATTCCACTCATGCCCATCCATAGTATCATTTTTTTAGTGTATGAGTTGATGAATGATATTCACAGTGCATTTGCACACACGATAGCTACGACTCTGAAAGGCTTTGGCCAAGCATACTCGAAACGCATTCCTTTATTCTTAGCTGCCAATGTGAGCTTTTTAGTTGCTTCACTTATTTGTCATTTGTTTAAAAAAAAAAGTAGGCAGCTAACTTATTGCACTTTTACCTTAGCACTGGTTATGCTCTTAGATGCTTGTTTAGGAAGGAAATGCACTTACGATTTTTGGTGTCGTTCTCGTGCCTACCTACGTTGAATGCACTTATTGTAAGTCACTGGATAAAAGCGTCCCCTTAAATGACTGTAATGTAATGTAATGTATTTTGCCATGTTTCACAGTCTTTCCATTAATGGAAATACTTCTGAATAATTAAACAAGCATGCTTTTATGCCACAGCAGATAAGGGATTTGTGCTTCTTCGTTGCTTTTGCCAGTACGGCTTAATTACTTTGCCAAATATAGCACATATGTTTGATATTTCAAATAGATTTAAAATGTAAAAATCATGCCCACTGTGACTTGGATGGAAATGTCAGCGGGCTACCACTGAGCCAATGGAAATAGCATAGAGTACAAATGTCATGGTGAATACTTACCCCTGGCATAGTCTAAGCATGAGGCCCTGGTCTGCCTGCTTGGCTGGACAATTGGCCCTTATTCTGAATTATGTGTAATGTCACACACTTGGCTGTGCCCCTTGCTGCTTTTTTGAATGTCTGCAAACTTGAGTTTGTTATCAAACACATTTCACATTATGTTATCGAAGCAAATATTGTTTTTCTCTCTCTCTCTCTTCTGTGCACAGGATTCTTTTGGCTATAAATACTGATGCATACAAGGTTTGACCTATAATACATGAACACTAAGGTGTTATGACAGGTGTGAGATTATGTCTGAATCTATATCCGTGCTGGATGGGTTTATGGAGAAGACCACTTGAACCAGCCTTCCTGTGTGATGGTGTTTGGCATACCTTGTAGCTTCCCCTTAGGAGATGCCTGCAATGAATTGTCAAATGGCTTTATAGTGTCAGAGGTTGAGCCAGCAGCAAATGCACCAAATGCATTGTTTTTTCTACTGTGTAATGCTCATGCTGAGCAAAAATCACGTATTTCATATACTACTTAATAATGTAGACTAAGCTTAGGGACTGACACGCTATGTTAGAAAACGCTGAATAATTCAAGCTATTGCCTTTCTAATGTCGTTGGTTCTTACTGGCCATCATTGAAATCGTTTGCTGTGAAGGGACCCTGGTTATGTATTTTACAGTTTATTTAGAGTCGAGAGGAAGGTGGGATAATCAAATCTTAATCAAATCAGAATTTTACCTTTGCTGTTCAAGAGCAACTGCACTGTTTCAGCTAGAGCTTAACGTCAGTCAGAACCACTTTAATCAGAACAACAAAAGTATGAGACTTTGTCTTGACTATATTGGTTTCAAGTATTAATTTACAACTTTTCACTTTAAACTGACACAACTAGCGCAAGGACCTCACATACAGTGCAAAGCAACAGTGCAAGATGGACATGCAATGAACAGTAGTAAATATCAGTCTACATATAGCTCTATAGCTGTTTTATTTATGTGAGTCCTCCACACACAGAATGATTTCACATTCTCCAGTTATTCCCTTCCTCCAGAATGCCCTATGTCTATGTCTTGTCAGGGTGAGATGTGGACAGTGAGGCGTTCTCCAGACAGGCAGCCTTGTTGTCAGGCTCTGCCCATGTTGACAAAACACTCGACCTTCAGGTGCAGCAAAATGTCATCTGATTTAGCACATGGTGCTTGATTTGCCACCACTCATTTTGTCATCCAGCACTGCATTTCAGTTACGGAGTGTCTGAGGACACATTACAGTGTAATGAACTGGGTAAAAGGAGGAGAATCGCACACCTCAAGGTTTCTACTATCATGAGGGTATAGCATTTATATACCTGTTAGTGCATCTTTATCTGTTCTTAGAGTTCTAGTAACTGTTACATGGTTTACTGTAGACCGATTCGAATTTACTGCTTTGCCCTACATGGCAAAAATGCTAGATATATGCACGACAAATCTTTGGAGTGGCATTCATGCTGAAGAACATGATTTTATCCAAAATGACAGTTAGGAAGGCTATGATACACTGAGGTCTTGAAACATTCAGGATGATGCTGCATATTGCTTTATCATTATACATGTATAATGGCATGTATAATTTATACACAGAAAATATCCTGTCGCTTCTCCTCATCTATCTTTCTCCTTAATTTATGCTCCTCCTTCACTTTACACGGTAGCTTTTTGTACAGCATAATATCTGCCATGCTATATCTACCTAGTGTGTTCCATGCACACGCTTTTCACATGATCACCAAGCCACTGTAGGAGGGTATTTGTTTAAACAAGCGTGTAAGTGTGGCCCTGTTTCCCAACGGTGTTGTCAAGATTAATTCTGTTTTTTCCTAATGTATGCTAATGAGAAAGTTGTGTGCGTTTCATTGTCAATAACGAGAAATACGGCCCCGCTCCCTAAATGCCAGCTCCGCTCAATAACCTATTAAAGTTGAATCACAGATAACTTGGCGCGCATCAGGAAAGCAATCTGAAATTCGTGCTGACATTGATCCAGCAGGAAGGAGACCTATTGCTCCGATTAACACTGTTGCCCCAGGAGGGGACTCCCTTGGCCATTAATAGCCCACTGTCCTAGATTTTACTTATCATATAAAATACTTTTATTTATGAGACACACAAGGGCAAATCATTCCATGGACATAGTAGGATATTACCACCCTGTTTCACTGTCTGTAGATGGTGTGATATTTTTCTGTTGTTGATCATGGTGTATTTCATATCAAAGTAGTATTCCTTATATTTAGTCCATATTATGGGTTTTTTCTGGCTGTCAATAGCACATGATTTATTTATTGTATTGCACTTAAAAAGTATTCTAGTGTACATGCACACATTAACTTCACCAATAAGAAAAGATGTTCAATTTTTTTTGCAACTTAATTTTTTTTTTGTTGAAAAGGCTATGCATGTTGTACAAAAATACACATACAGTTCTCCCTTTTCCCCACAAGAAGAGGTGTTCAAAATGTGTTTGAAAGTATATGTATGCATATGAATTTTCAGGGCTTTTGAATTATGTAACTGAATATACTACATTATATTCAATAACTTAATTAATAATAATATTTCATACACACAGATGGCGCTGCATGTGTGTATATCTGAGTTCTGGTTTATTTAAAAGGATTCATGTTTGTTTTATGGTGTAATGGTACCTAGAGCTGCAAGGTGCCTTCAAAGATAGGATATAATTTTGAGTAAACATAGTTATGGCAAAACAAGAATATGGAACGTAATAAAAATGGGACTGAGGAGAAACAGTTTAAAAACAACATTTACATTCAGACACAGTGTTGGACCATTTAAAAGAACCTCCACTCAGGTGGAGGCTCCTATCATTGGGATTTTAAAATTAGGTAGTGGATACATGAAAAGGACACCTTTCAGCAACGGAAAGCTGAAGCACTTAGAAATGTGTTACCTCAGAATACTGTCACAGTCGAACCTGCAACAACATCAATAGAACATATCTCCTCCTACACAAGTCTCTAACACACACACACACACACACATTCTTCTAGCCCCCTTGAAGTGTGGTGGCTTGTAACTGTTAACTGTAACAATTAAGTCACATTTTCCCAATATAGACAAGTAAGCTAGCTAACATGCAAACATCAATTTTATCATCCAAAATTCTGATTGTCAGTTGATCACAGAGTTGTTGCTGTTTGGTTTTATGTTTTGTTAACCTAGGTTTCTGTCAGGTTTTTACAGCACTATACACTAGAAGAGATCCTCACATCCGGGCCTCGGGGTCCAGAGTGCTGCTGGGTTTCTCTCCTACCAGGAAGTTAATTGCATTCACCTGGCATCCCAGGTCTTAATCGATCCCTGATTAGACAATGGCAGAATAGAATACAAGCAGTACTCTGGACCCCGAGGCCCGGATTTGAGGACCACTGCACTAGAAGATTGTCACTAGAACATTACGATGGTTTTGTATTATTATTATTATCACCTAGTCTACTGCAAATTCAGCTTTAGGAAATTACTAGAAATTACTTGCACTGTAACTTACTATTGGCCTCATGACCAATAGGGATGTAATTCTTGTTTGGTCATAAATAATCCGTGCTCTTAGTATAGCAGTCACTTTGGCACTAAGAGATATATGTAGATGCTGGAAAATCAATTCTTTCTTGTTCACTAATCACAATGTTAGAGTTGAAAACTGACATCAACCTAAAGCTGAGGGTTGATGTTTTACATTTTGGAGCAGTGTTACAAGTGATCGAGAAAAATAGGTGTGTGTGTGTGTGTGTATGTGATTTTAAGATGATCATGGTGTATATTCAGTATACTTAAGGTATTACCTTTGATGTGCAGGGTTTTTTCCACACAAAACAATGTGATTTTCTTTTTCAGCTTTTAGGATCAGTGTTGTTCTGTGTGTGCTGACTGATTGTAATTGTGATTGTGATAGTAATTTCAAACACCTGAGTCAAATCTCATTACCCCCACATCCTTTTTTTGTTGTTGTAGCCGAGTTTAGTGTTTCAAGACACACATTTGAAGTTAGGGTTTAAATTTCCCTGTTGTAGTGAAGGACTTTGTTGCACTGTGTTGTCTCAAACCAGCTAATAGGTATCTTGACACATTTTAAACCGTGCACATGAGCATCTGTAAAATACCATGGTGGGCCAATTGTTTCAATACCAGATGTCTGCATGCTTTTGTGGTTCATTGCCAGATTGAAATGCATAATTACACGTTCTCAACATGAAAAACATATAATGCATGCATCATGTCTGGATAAGACACATAGCTCTCCCATTAAATGACCCCCCGCGAACTTGGAAATAGAAAATGACAGATCTAAGGGCATCCTCTTAGAATAAATATGACCAGTAATGAGGTATGGCATCCCTCTCCATGTTTACGTGTGTCCTTGACATTCTCTTTGAGAATAAGGAAGGGGGTAATGGCATGCTTCTAAACAGATCTTGAAAGTCCGGGGGAAGAAATAAATGTCAGTGGGCTTCACTCACAAATCACTGTGCCTTTTTCTTCTTCTCTGACCTTCACAGTAACTACTCTAAGGAGAATTAGCAGGATGTTAACATTTAATTGGTATGTATACTATGATGAAAGTGATCCCCAGAGACTGACTGAATATGTTTTCCATAAAAGCATGCCCCTAAACTGACAATTAATTAGCGCATTTGGTTAATGATAAATAATTAATTAGCATGACATTGAGGGACTTTAGGGACAGTTTGAGAACTGGATAAATTACTATGCTTTCCCCTGTGCCAAAATAAAGCCTGAGACCATAGATCATGCCACAGTAGTAAACCCATTGTGTATTTGAATATCAGTGTAATCTAGTAGGTGTCATCATATCCAGCCTTAAGATACCATTTGGTTGGTCCAGTGGAAGTGTGCCGTGACCAGATCAATAGAAGTAGTGGGCATAATTATGTTACGATTATACACTGGAGAGAGCCTTGTAAAGCTCAGAGAAAGCTGATTTGAAAAGAGGTGCCACACCTCTTGGCACAGACCCTCATCCTGAATGAGCTCAGTGGGAAACTGAGCGGTCAGCGAGATTGGCTGCATTCCTTGCTGTCCAGCCCTGCGTAGGACCAGCTGGCTCGAGAGCTGAGTTAGAGCCACCCTCTTGTTTCAGCCTGCCGTATGCTATTCAAGTGCTACAAATTCAAGTTGTTATTTGCTTCATTTCCTGGCTGTCTAACTCAGCTTGTAATGAAGTCAAGCAGGTCTCCACTGTAGAGGCGTATCACCACACAAAGACTCCTCCTCTTGTGTAATAAAAAACGCAACCCATCTAAAAGGTGAGAGCTTAAAAAGGTGAATTTACACAAATGCAATCATCTTAGAATGGTAAACTACTTCTTGGCTAATTGGAAAGCAATCAATCTCAGCATGTTGTTACAGTGCAATAGGGTAGTAGAGTATGAGAATTAATTTTATATATCTTTTCTTTTCAAGTTTAGAAACATGGAAGACAAGAAAGATATCAGCTTTCGTACATGGCCTCTCTCAATAATTAAACTTCCCACTTTTGGAATTCAGATTGGGGTGGACAATAAATCAGCAACCAGCATTACAGAGTGGGTAATGATACTCGGAAGAGGTCACCTTTAACCGTGCCTCTTTCTAATGCATGTTATGCATGACTATAGCCTGATCTCACCAGACATAGCCTGTATACAAAGTAGATACCACTGAATAAATAAAATCATCCCTCTTCCAAACACCGGCATAAAATGCCAAGGATTAGCATCTCATTAGACAGTACTTGTGTTTGGGATTGTGGACCAAGGAGTGAGAAATGGAGAGCAAAAGGGTGACTCTTTGAGGCTCCTCTGAATATGAAAGAGATTCTCCTTGTTTCCCTTCCCTGGAGAATTAGTTTGATCAACATGTTTATAGACTGCAGCACTTTTTTTTCATTGGAAAGTATCTCCTGGAAAACTTTGTGAGCTTGTTATCAGGCGAGGTGATTACCTACATGGATACAATACTACTGTATGAAACAACACGTCAGCGTGAAGTAAACAGGAGACCTGGAGGTGAGTACACAAGCAACGAGTCTACAGAGGCAAAATCCACCCGTTTGACTACTTTTAAGTGAGAGATTAATGCTAAAACCCACACACAGAGGAAGGCAGGGTAATAATCTAGTGGATACTTCAGCTGAAAAACTTGGTGACAGTTTGCCACAGAGATAAATTGGCCACAGCAAAAATGTCTCCTGCTGTTGGCCAGTCTGTGTTATCTGTGCCATGAACATGCAATTACCCTTGATTCTGCTCCCCACGGATAAGTAAACACGCTCAGCAGAGCAGTAAACCATGGAGGACAAGGGCCCAAATGACAGTAGCAATGATCTGTCTGAAGAGCCCATTTCAACCCCAATTCACTGAGATTCTTTAAACTTAAGATATTCAGATTTGTCAGCCCACAGCCTTGTGTACTGTGTCTCTGTTGTGTTGCTAAGATTGTCTGATAGTAAACATTTTTCTCTTTTTTGGAGTATCTATCAAAGATGAAACTTGAGTTTGTTTGTCCTCTATGGCACCAAAATTCCAAGCAAAAAAAATTAATATCCATGCTGATTTCCTAAATGTCTGTGGGAGGTGTACTGTATCTAACTGATGTGAATGAAATACAAAATGCTTGCATAGCCTGGACAGTCAGCTGTATCCCACACCACCACCTCAATTAAGCCTTACAAACAGCATGTTGCACTATTGGATGGCTAGGTTAATGGTGTAGACTTGCATGGAACACATTTGCAAAAAGGTTGATGTTGGTATGTTAATGCAGTTCCCAGGTGTACTGTATGGATAGTTGAACTAGAGTTGTTTTTCCCATATGGGTTGGGAAACATCCCTAGCATTTATATTCTCTAAATTGAAGCTGCAGTCAGGATCTTGATGGAAATGGCAGTGATGTGTTTACCTCTACCTGTTGATAGCTCCATAATCCCCTTCCTGTTGTGAGCATGTTCCCTCTTACTGGTACAACTATAGACCACTATCATTACATCTCCTTTAGGTTAATGCAGTGCAGGAAATCATATTGTGAATTTTGTTGACGTCGAACCTGATGTAACATTTACCATCATGATCATGACATGTAGGCAGTGCCTAAATTAGCTTTTTGGCTCACCCGCCAAGGGCTGGTAAACTACAAAAAATACTTACCAAGAATATAGAGTTGCAAAAACCCTTTTGAATTACCTGCATTCCTGTATAAATGGCTCCTAAAATATGGTCTGATCCTTATCTAAGTCATAATAATAGATAAACACAATGTGGTGTAACAAATAACACAACAAAAAACGTTAACAGCTTGAATTGGAAAACGTACCAAAACGAACCATGAGATTTAGTAAGTGGTGGAACCTCCTATAGAAGCAAAAACCCCAGCCAAACGTTTCCTTAGTTGGGAGGTATTTTGGACCAAGTGTTTCAGTTCATATTTTTGTAAAAAAAGTTCCACATAAAATTAGCACATATTATCAGCCACAGGACGACGGCAGAGCACTGTGGCGCTACCCAACATGGATCAGAGGATCAGTTCCATAATAGGAGAGACTTCACTGTCGGGTGTCCAGTCGGCATTGGAGTTGGACACAGATCAAATCCAGGCTGCATCTTCATCAGATGGTAGGACTGTGTAATTGTATTTATAAGGCGTTCAGTCCATGTGATCAACTCATTACAAGTTTGATAATCTTGTATTGTTATGAATGAGGACAGTTCGGCAAATACGCCGTTGCAGCCTATTAGGTCTTTTTTTTCTACGAGGCCACTGAAACATCTTGTTGTTGTTGAGGTTTGGCACTACTGTAATGGATTTTTCATAAAGAATAAGCCGTTCGAAGAGCCTTCTCGCATGTTTCCAAACAAATGTAGGTTTTGATCGTACCAACAAACAAATTCAGATACAAACAAAGTGATGAATGAGACTGTGTTCGTAGAAACGTTTTGTGAATGGGGCCCAATGTTCCAGTAGCTTTGTGGAACATCTAGGTGGTCTTGAGATGGGCAGCAATGTTGTTAGTGGAGAGCAGTGGTTTCTTCCTTGGTATCCTCCCATGCACACCACTCTTGTTTAATGTTTTTCTTATTGTGGACTCGTGGACACAGATGTTAGAAAGATGAGATGCCTGCAGATCCTTAGCCATTACCTTTGGGTTCTTTTTCATCTTTTGTTTTGTAGCCTTTTCCAGCCTTTTGAGTCTCAACAACTCTTCTCTGGAGGTCCTCTGAAATTTCTTTTGACCGGGGCATATTCCATTTCAACAGATCTCTTTTTTTGGAGAGCAGACTGTGGGGTTTTTATATGACAGGACACCTCTAACCCAGACCTGAATGTCATCTTATCGATTGGATCACTTGACTTCAGTTATCTCCTTTCATAGAAGTCATTATCCTTCAGGTTCACATTCACAAAGTAAATTTGTGTGTCATTTATTAAATCACATTGTGTTTATTTTAGGATTTAGATGAAGAGCAGAAGAGCCATTCATGCTGGAATGCAGGTAATTCAAAAGGGTTCACAAACTTTTTCTTGCAACCGTAGGCCATTATTGTAGAGGTCTGCAGCCCAACCCGAGAGGATGTGCTTTGATTTTGTTGGGCTGGTCCTATTTCTTGGTTCCAAGACCTTGGCTCAGATCAGGTTCGGGCCTTGAAGTTATGAGCCATAAACTTGTTTTGATATAGTTATGCTATGAATGCCCGTTCAAATCGAATCCATTATCTCCTGTTTTGTTCTGGCCAACTTGTGACTGTTCTGTGTGTGTGTGTCAAGTGGTTGCACAGTTCAAACTAACTGTGAAAAAGTTACACTGAGGTCAGGTCATGTGGTAAAAAGGAAGATTAAGGATGGGAGTATATGTTGAGCCCAAATCAATCGGGGAAGAGTTCACTATGGAGACACTCTTGAGGCCATGAATGAAAGTGAACCAACCGGTTATGTCAAGTGTCCGGAATGTGGGAACGTTTTCTCATACGACAGCAAGCGGACCAGTACTTCAACCCAGCAAAGGTGGACAGCGCCTTCTACTGTAGATGATGCGCTTATTGAGAGACTTTGTGACTGTCAATAGTTCACGTAATAGGCCAATAATGGAAATATTTTTTGTTCAGTGCACTTTTCTTTCAAGCAGTCCAGTCACGTTCCTTGGCAAGAATTAGGACTAAATTCTAGTGGATAGAAACTGGTAAGACATGTTTCTTTATTTCTAATTGCATGGTAGCATGTCATAGTTGTCATAAAGCCAGATACACTTTAATTGTATGTGTGTGTGCTGTGCTGCAGGGCCGCCGAGCTAATAGGCCAGTTCACAATACTTTGTTATTACTGTGGTGTGACCAAAACAAAAAGTGTCATGATGAAGACATAGGCTACTACTAGGCTATTCCATGTATGTGTTCCTGCTGGCTTTTCTAGCTGTTGGGCTCGGGTCCGAATTTGACTAGATGTTTTTGGGCCGTTTTCAGGTAGGGCTGTAAAGACGTCGGGTACAGGCGGGCTAGGGCTTAATTTCTAGCCCGATGCAGACCTCTACATTCACTTTTGAATTAACAGGTGCTACCGCTTTGTGTAGAGCAGCGTAACAGGCAGCCGATCAGGAGCCTGTTTGATGCAGAGCCATTGTTTTGCTTTGATTTGAATGACTTACAGTCAACGAGTGCACAGTGGCTCAAAAAGTCTCTTACTGATTTATCTACCAAAGACAAATTTTACCAGCATTTCGAGCTTGGCAGATAGTAATTTTGGACCCTGCATATAGGCTATTTCATTTTTCATCAACCAAACTCTACATCCTGGTTTCTGTTTATCAAATTAATCAGAAAAATGCTGGTATGTCAGTAACCATCCATTAGAAAATTCATACAACACAGCATATTTGGGCAAGCCATGTGGTGCAAGCCACATGACTTTGTTTTTTGAAGGCAAGTAAATGCTCCTGTGAAATATTGACAAGTGTGTCTGGGAACTACTCCTCCAGCATTCTCCTCATGCTCAAAACGTTGATCTTTTGATCACCCACCTCAGAGATGTCCACAGCAGTGATTTACACTCCATTTTTTTAATCTAGCGGATCATCTATCTTGGCCCAGCACATGGAGCCCAGATTCTTGCTGTGTATTCTGTCTTCCAGATTACAACAGGTTCAGGAGCGTGTCCTCCGCCCACCAGTCAACCGAAGCCTTTGTGGGGCCTCTGGGACATGGCTTGGTGCTGGTGATCCTGAGATGTTGGTGTGGGTTTAATCCCCACACTG